>VDFB02263889.1:0-76169 GCA_007258455.2 Sequoia sempervirens
TAAAATATTAATGTGACTTAAGTTATTAATTTTGCCAAACAAGCTCCAACAAGGAAGAAGAAACCAATGCCCAAACTGAATTGCTTCATTGCCAAAAATAGAATGAATGATTGGAAATAACTGTGTTGCTGCTAGGATGACACTGCCATAAATAGAACCTACTAAAAATAGAAAATTGCTATAAATAGTAAGTGTTTCCAAACACCTTTTGAGCACAAACCGGGCAGTTGTCATGACTTCCTAAAAATAGTAAGTGCCCGAGAAGGTTGTCAGATGGAGATGCATGTTATACCATTTCGAAGCTCACTGAAAACCTAGAAACCTTTCCTGCATGCAAAGTATCTCTTAGAAATGCATGTCATTTTCTTAACATGCATGTCACCACATCCTAAAGCTCTCCAAAAACCCAAAAAGCTCCCAGAAGCACACTTCCAAACTCCTGCATGCAAGCCTTCAAAGCGCATCCGAAACCTCCTATAAAATAGGAAACCCTAATTTCCACTTCTGATCAGCCTACGGGTTTTTGGAAATAGGCTAATTTCCATTGAAGAGTGTAGAGCTAAAATGAGGACATTACATATATTATAATCATCCATGAAAACCTTAATTATTTTGATATTTTTCCATTACATGCCAATGTTTCACCATTAGTGATCATCACCTCAACGTTGTTGCATGGTTACTTAACAATTTGCTTGCTTGGCTACTTGAGGGTCAAGAAAGTTATGAGTGATACTAGAATCAATGAGGATGGATAAGCAATGTCTTTTGAAATAATCGAAAACCATAGTTAGGGGTGTGGTGATCCTTGCTAATACTATTAAATATATTAAATAATGTAATATTAATGGTCATCTTAGTCGTCTTTAGTTAGTTTAGATAGTTTCTAAGTTTGTCTTCAGTCTACGATCGTTTCTTTTAGAAACATCGTCTCTTGTAAATCTATATAAGGAACTTTCGTTCCTTTGTTTAATACATAAAATATTTTATCATGGTATCAGAGCAGGTCTGAGCCTGTCTCCCTCGCGGGAGGGCTCAGGATTCTGGGAGGTTTTTAAAATTTTGTGGGTTTCTGGTCGCAAATTTTTCTGCTAAACCCGCGTCCTGAGTCTTTTTGATCAAGGGTTTCCAGCTTCTTTGCAGGGTGCGGATTTTATCTCTACTTGGGCACCATTTTTTCTTGAGTCGCGCGTTTGCTGGTTTGTGGTCGCGTTTTTCGTGTGTTCTGGATGTGTTTTTTTTTTCTGTGGATGGCCGCGATTATTCTTCATTTGGGCGCGATCTCTCTGCAAATTTTTTTGGCATGCGTCGTGGGTTGCATTTGGGCGGATCAGAGCACGTGAAAGGCGCGTTTCTTGTCGCATCTTTTGAGATCTGCGATTTACAGAGTTCGTCTGGCCGCGTTTTTGGGCGTCGCAGTTGGTATTGAAGCCCGCGCGACCTCGTATTTCCTTTGCTGCCCGCGGTATTTCCGTTGAGTTTGAATCTTGGTGCATCTACTCCCGCCGTGAATGATTCACGTCTTTTCTCTTTCGCGCGGTCTTCCTCTGTTATTTCTGCGACGTTTTTTTTTATCACGAGATTTTTTTCTTCATAAGATCTGTCCTCCTAAGATTCTGAGTTCGTGTTTCTCAGCGTTTTCTCAGACACGACCTAGGGTTTTTCACGTTTCTGAAGATATCATGAAGTCTTTTTTTGGAGTAAAAAAAAAA
Source organism: Sequoia sempervirens (assembly GCA_007258455.2). NCBI lineage: Eukaryota > Viridiplantae > Streptophyta > Pinopsida > Cupressales > Cupressaceae > Sequoia > Sequoia sempervirens. The sequence goes on from VDFB02263889.1 coordinate 1,713, forward strand.
AAATCGTGGGTCTTTCTCTTCTCTACTTGGGCTTTGTTGTCTTTTAGCGCCCAATTTGTGCTTCGATGTTGGGGTTTTAATAATTTTATCCTTAAAAATTATTTTTGGGGTTTTATAATTTTCACTTTAAAAAAATTCATTTGGTGGTTTTAGAATTTTTAGCCTTAAAAAAAAAAATTATTTGTTGGGTTTATAATTATTTGGAGGGTTTTTTAATATTTTTTCCTAAAATTTTTTTGTGAGGTTTTCTGATTTTTGCCTGAAAAATCATGAAAGGGTTTTACTGTTTTTCCTTAAAAACGATGTTTTGTATGTTGTGTTAAATTTAATGATCAGATTAAGTGCACATAAATAAATTCAAATCAGACACAATAACACAACAGATACCCTGGGAAAACCCTCCTCTTGAGGGAGAAAAACCCAACAACAAAGATCTCTCTTATATATATAAATAGTGGCAACAATTCTCTTTACAATGTGGCCAATTATAAGGCCAATCTTCAGCACCTAACTCAAGATGCAATGGCAGATAATAATCTGCTAGTATCTAACTCTGCCTTTGAGTAAACTCGCAAACTGTACTTGAAGAAGTTCACTCTGCCTTTGAATAAATTCGCAATCTGTACTTGAAGAAATTCGCAGTTGAAAATGATAGAATGAATCGAATTTTTAATGAATGTGGAATAGATGAAAGTGACCTTGTATATATACAAATGTGAGAGAGGTCGCACCTCTTCATGTACAAGGTCGGCCATGATACAAAAAATATAATTACAAATAATAAATGCAAAGTATAAGGAAAGTCGGCCCAAGAGAAATTATATTGTTTCCAAGAGAAGCGCCCATTCTCATTAGATGACACATATAAATAAATAGCCGATAGGCTATATTGATTTATGTCTTCACTCGTGGCTGGAAGGATGAACCCGAAGCTGCCATAACATTAACACTCCCTCTCAGCTAGGGAGAGAACTTCCAGCTGCTCAAGACAAATCACCTCAACATGATGCCCATCACATTGGCTACAACCAGATGTGAAAAGAAGAATATCACCTCAACGTGATATTAGATATCGCCTCAACACGATATCAACCATAATGGCTACAACCATACTATGGTAAGTACAAGTGTTCATCACTTGCGTGATGTTGTCACCTCAACGCGACTTTCACCATGACTCTCTCAGAGGGTGAAACACAAGTACAACATATTGCATGGAGTCTCACACATGACATCCACCAAGACTCAGCTCAGAGGGTGGAAACAAGGGCTTTCACCTCAAATTCCTCCGTCTCAGAGGAAAATGCATTAACAAGGGCTTGCACCTCAAATTCCTCCGTCTCAGAGGAAAATGCATTAAACAAGGCTTCACCGATAATCGGTGATTCTTACTCACCAAGGTTGATTTTCCACCATACCAAGCTTATCCTAAGTACAACTTTATCCCGGGCGAGAGGTTGGTAGAATATTTGCCATCCGGCTACCGCTACCGATGTAATTCTGAATCAGATAGCTCTCAAGCATCTATATCTCTCGATATAGTGGTAATTGATCTCAACATGCTTGGTTATGTCATAAAACACAGGATTGACAGAAAGCTTCACACAACTCTGATTATCACAATGAATGATAGTAGGCTCCATTGATTGTCCAAACAATCCTGCAAGGAGCTTACGAAGCCACACTGCTTCCCGAGGCGCCATACAAGCTGCAATATACTCTGCCTCTGCTGTACTCAATGCTACAGATGACTGCTTCCTACTGCACCAGGAAATCATAGCAGAACCCAAACTAAAGAATATCTCAATCCATATCCAACTGTGCCACACAAGTAACTCAGGATATGCTTTGTTGCAACAAGATTACCATATTTTTCAGGCTCAGCAAGCTCCCTCTGAATCTTCAAGCACTTGCATCAACCTTCTGACCTCTTCTTCCAAGATTGCTTGCAACACTTTGACTTAGATAAATGTTTTCCAGCGCACACCTCTGGTACTGTAGAGAGTTCAGGATAGTCCTCCTCGACCTCATCCCAGATCTTACTATTCTAAATAGGTTTGTGGGGCCACCAATGACAAATCTAGAAGACAATCTTGAGCAATTCTGATCTCAGCAGCTGAAGGGATCCTCTAAGGGTTTAGCACCTAGCCTTGCAATACAACAATCTTCACTTTGTTTGCCTACGGAATGGGATTCTAATCTGACGTACTACTGGCAAACTTGTAATATGTAGAACATAGGATAAAACAGTAAACGGAAAGATATCATAGTAAAATGCCAAAAGCTTTATTCATTCTCAGGAATATCATGTACAAAGATTATCACAATGCTTACAGTATATCCATCGGCAACAAAACTCATTCATTATTCTCTCCCGACTACACCCACCCGACTACATATAACGCTCGGCGGTGGTTAGACAACCAACCGACACGACGTTTCATAACAACATTACATTAACATTAATCTGAACATGTTTTCCCGAAAGTACATGACATTACATGACATTATTATTCTTTACTAAGTATTGTTTTATTTGACAATTGGCCTACTACGACCGAGGCCGACTACGGCCGACAACAAAGTAAAATATCCGACTAACATCATCCCCCCCAAAAAGGAAGTCGTCTTCCAGATGACATACATACAGCAAGATAAGATTACTGAGAAGTAGGGGGAAGGGAGTGCGTCCCTGGATGCACAGATGACGTCGGAGTGGTGGAAGAATGCTCTGCTCTCAGGCGCCTCAGCTCCTCCGTGCGTGTGCGAAGCTGCCAATCTGCCAGGATCTCCCTCTCCCTCGCCGCCTTTACCATCCGGGCTGCCTCCATCAGTTGGCTCTTTGCCTGCTCTGCTTTTGCATTCTTGGCCGCCAATTCTACCTCTTTTGCAGCCAACTGATCCTCCAACGCTTTCATTCGCTGCTGCCATGCTGCCTCTTTCTGCTGTGCCTCCTCCTCCAAGGCTGCCACCCGAGGCTCCAAGATGTCCAATCGGGCTCCCCTCTCGCTAGCAAGCCGAGATTGTTCAGCTAAGTCAGTCTGAATGCTCTTGATGGTCGCAGCTGACTCATCCTTGACCCGCTGAAGGAGTCTATAGGCGTCCACTCGCCGTGATACTGCTACCTCGGTGGAAAATATTTGGCGCTTCATCAGAATGAAGACATCTCGGAAGGCAAGCTCGATGTAGTATAAACTCTCCAGAACGCCTGCATCCCGCCCTACTAGCCTCGGTGGCCGACCCCGCCAGGCTCTCATCATAGCAGGAGTCTCTCCTGCTGGCCACCCCTTGCCAAATATCCGTGCAAACTCCACCTCACACCCCATCTGCACAAATCCCCGAATGCGGTGAACCTCCTGGCCTACTAGAGGCGATCGGCCGATCCTCAGGTCCCTGGAAACCTGTCCCACACGGATCATCAATCTGCCCATGTGCTCGAGCTCCTCCACATATCGCTGTACCGTGCCTACTGGGTCCGACAGGTCCGGCTGTGACATCTCCACGACAAAGCCCTCTGTGGAAGCACCCTCCTCGTTCTCCTCATCATCAGAAGGTATACAATGTTCTGTCTCCTCTTGGGGCTGCCTCACCACCGGGCCGAGGGCTCCCGGTGGTCAGCTCGTGCCTCCGCTATGCTCGCCCGTGCAAGTGTTCGCCGATCCCGCCGCTCTAATTGGGCTGGTGTGAATGATCGCCCTCCTCGGCCCTTGTCCTCCGAGGGACTCTTTCTCCCCGCCGGTCCGGCCGCCGCCACGCCCAAAGTGCGTGAGGCCCACCATCCCACCAACGACGACGAAGCACCGGTAAGCCCTCGGGCTTGAGTCGCCTCTCGGCCTCAGCCCTTCTAGCTCCCGCCGGGCCAGGTTGCTTACTCCTTGCCGCCGGGCCGAGCGCCGACGGCGGGTGGTGAGAACAACCGCCGCGATTCAACCGAAGCAACTTTGCCGCCGATACAGTGAGTGCCCCCTGTGAGGTGGTGGCGAGAGGTGCCCACCCTGGTGATGCTCCCGGTAGTGAAGCGGCTACCCTCAACATCCGCCCGGCTCCAACTGGCGCAACAGGGAGGGTGAACGTGACTGAGTGTGTGCTCTGGCTGGCTGGCGGTTCCGGAAGAGTAAATCCTGTCGGCTGCAATACTGGTATATCAATCTCGCCTGCCTCCTGACCCCCGATGGCGACAGACACCTCCTCATCGGCCGGTGGACTAGACTCCGATGGCGAGGAAGATAAGTCAATAGGCTCCTCTCTGTCAGATGCATCGCTCTCCTCCGAGGCCTCCTCCTCTGATGTTTCCTCTTCCACCGATGCCTCCTTCCGTTTCCTCTTTTTCCTCGAAGTTGTGCCCTCGCCTGCTTGCTTTACTTCCAGTTCCGACTAGTAGAATACGGTAGGCCATCCCGGTTCCAGGTGAGTGAGTGGCCGCACCCGACCCCAATTGCCCTCGGGCACCTGTGTGTGCATGACATCCAAAAAGAGAGCTATGGCGTGCTGAGTCATATAGAAGGCCTTATGCCTCTGCGCTAGGAAATCCCTTATCCGCTCTGTGAGTAGCCTCGCCCAGTTGTATACTCGGCCAACGCGAAGTACGACCATGAAATCCACCTGCCATAAGGCAATGTCCGACGCTCGGCTCGCCCCTGTGAGTTGGCATTTCATTAGGTCAAGCAAACATTTCCATTCTGCCGTTGCTAGGTGGTTCTTCCGGAGGCCTCGATTGCCAGTATTCCATATGATATGATGTTCTTCGGCTGACAAGTCGCTTCAGCACACTTGCTTGACCAGCAGTTCTTTGTGTTCCTGTGTCATTCTCTTGGGTTTGTTAACCCCTATTCCCGAAGCCGGGACGCCGAACACCCGCTCAAAGTCCTGAGGCCAGAATGAAACGGTCACTCGGTAACCTCTGTAATCAATGACTGACTTGTGCGTATGCCTGCAATAGTTCTCCACCATCGCCTTCAGCCAAGGCTCGAACTCCCGAGAATTGAAAAAGGGCACGAGCACAGCCTTGTCTACCCGAGCGTGTCGAAGCGCAACCTTCAGAGAGTGGTCGTCGGGAGTGCTTCGCCACCATTGCTTGCACTCGTTGCCGGTCAGGTTCTCCCATGCCATTGTTTCATTATCGGCATCCATCCTTTTTCTTTTCCCAGCCGAGGCTACCTTTTGGTCAGGCTGAAATTCGGGCGATTCCGTACCGCATTTTATAACTCTCGATCACGGGCTTATGAAATCGCCAATCACGGTGGAACCGCCAATTGCTAAAATCGCTGAATCGCCGGTGGAGAATCAGCCGGCGCTAAAATCAGCTGAATCGGCTGTGAGAATCAGCTGGCGCTGTAACCGGCCGGATCAGCTGAAAATTAAGCAAATCAGCCGAATCACAAAATGATCTCGCTAAGGCCGTATCGCTTTGATGAATGGCCGTGACGTATCATGGGAACCCCGAGGCCGCACGGTTTGAAGATACCAAATCAGCACGAGACCGAAGTACCGGAATTCGTGCAAGTTCCCCGAATGTCAGCGCGCCAGACGGATTCTCCCCGCAGCACAGGCCGCATTTTAAATCTCCCCGAGTAGCAATAGTGCCGCACGACCGGACTTGTGCCGAGGCCGCATTTGATTCTCCTTCGAGTAGTAATAATGCCGTACGACCGGACTTGTGTTGAGGCCGTGACGTAATTCCTCCCCCAGGCAATAATGCCGCAGACGACCGATCAGGGGCCAGGCCGTACGGATTCTCCTGAGGCAATAAACTGGGACTTCACTGAGCTGCTGTACGATTTCAACCCTGGCACCAATTTCAATCTGGAATAGCTGTACGATGCAGGACTTAACAAAATTTCCTAGTTGCAAAGGCCGTACGATGTCTACTGGCAAATAGAATGAAAACTGGGAAATGTGAAAATACTGTACGGTTTGAGAGTTCTTTGGGTGCTGTACGATGTCAAGCTCTGAGTGCCGTACGTCCTCCACAGGCTTCGACCCTTGGCGTGCTATTTGTAAAATGGAACCCCGTACGGCCTTGAAGTCTTTTAGATGCCGTACGACTTCCTTCCCTGGCGAATTGTGCTGAGTATAGAATCTCTGAGGCCGTACGACTTCCTTGTCTGGCGATTTGTACTGAGTGTATAACCCCTGATGCCGTACGACTTCCTTCTCTGTGCCCTGTGCGCCTCTGTAACTGATAAATTCGTGCAAGTTCTTCCTCCCTTCTTTTCCTCTGTGATCTTGTCTTCGACCTGTCGCTTCTTCAATTGGCCGTACGGTTTTAGGTTTTATATTTATTTTATTTCTTTCCTTACTTGCCTTCACCCTTGGCCGTACGCCTTGCTTCCTCTTCGGGTTTTGACATATTTTAATCTTCTTTCCTTTAATCTTTCGTCTTTTACTTTCCTCACTCAATTTCCCTTTTGGCCGTACGGGTTTTTTAATTCTCCAGGCGTGTATTTTAATCTGCCTCACTTTACTTAATTTAATATTTCTCCTGATGGCCGACTTATTTAATTTATTATTTAATTTATTCTCCCTTCGTTTGCTTTCTTTTCCGACTTCTCTTTTGTTTCTTTTAATTTTCTCTTCTTTTTCCTTTTCTTCCCATATGCCTTGTTTTTCGTCACTTACTCCGTTATTTTCTTTTATTTTCATAGCTTCTTTTCTATTTATTTTTATTTTTTCCAACTTCCATTCTTTTTCTCTCTCCTCTCTTCTCTCTTCTTTTCCATTTTCCCTTTCATCTCTTTTTTCTCTCTTCATCTCTTTTCTTTTTTTCTAAATTTTTTATTTTTTCATACTTTTCATTTTTTAATTCCAACACAATTTCTTCATCTCGTACCTGTTCAAACTTGTGGGCTGGCGTCACATCCAATTCTGCCATACCTTCTTTATATTCTCCGTACTCAGGTGGGAATGTCTCACTGGTCGAGCCATTATCCTTTTCTACTTCCCCCTCTTTGACCTGCAGCATGTGGCAATCCGGGTGGAAGACTTCATAATCCTCCATCTGCCAGTGAAATAGTCCGCTCAGTGAACTAGTCTCATCTTCCGAGCAACTGCCAATCTCCAACACCCCTTCTTCATCTGGTTCCATTGTCTTTCTCTCATCATCGTCTGAGTCTCCTCCGGATTCCGATGCCGAAGACGCCAGATCTTCACTGACGGCCTGGTTCTTCAGATCAATGGTGTATTTTCTCCCCCGATTTTCTATTGAGAGTGTATTCCGCTTCCAGTTGTGGGTTGCCTTGGCAGCAATCAGTCATCCCCGTCCCAAGAGTGCATTGTACGCTTTTTTCTCCATTGGGATGACTACAAAATTCAACAGAAACAGTTGCGTGCCGATCGAGACCTTCTGCTCCATTAGTATACCCAATGGTCTGATGCCATGTTGATCTGCTCCCACGAGGTGGAATGTCAGGGGCCAAAGAGTCGGCTTTCCCAGACACTTCCAAGTCTCTTCTGGCAGTACGTTTACTCCTGAACCACCATCGACGATAGTATTAGATAATCTCATGCCCAAGATTTCCATCTCGACGACGGCTGGTTTCCTCCCGATGCTTACTGCTAGGAGCATTGGATCCGAAGTCTCGGCTACCACTTCTAGCGTACGTTCTGGTGAACTCTTCGGAAGATTTTCTCCAATAGCATTGGTAAGTGCTACTTTGAGAGAAGGCATTGTTTGCAAAAGATCAGTTACCTTAATGGGTACGGTTGTGTGAAGCACCTGCCATACGATATTCTTCTCCGACTCCGACTGTAGCAACGTACTGGTGGCTTTATAGTTCTTGCCTTCATTCGTCATTGCCTCTGCTACTTTTGTCTTGGCCTCCCGAAATCTTTCTTTCTCCGTACGAGGATCTAGATAATTTGCTCGTTTTGACTGTGCTCTCGTAATCGCCAAGACCTCCCTCACGGGCTACCCGCATATTATACCTTTTGTTTCTGGACAAATGCAGCAGGTCTTCTATATGATCACCCGTCCACACCACTTGCACAGCTTTCTCCCCGCTGTCTTTGGCCGCTTCGACATCCCTCGCAGTGACTCCATTCATTACAGCCCTCAAGACGATCATCGGTCATTCCGGCCGTCGGACCTACTTTACCCTCCTCGGCGATTTCACCATTGTTGTGGTATTCCGTGATGTAATTGTTGTTCCTCGTGGCTCGTGGCGCATATTGGAGGTGCTGAATCGTCACGGAGGAAGAATACTTGCGAACTTTAAGTTTTAATTAGAGGGTAATTTTTGACTTTGAGGGTCTCATACTCGGGGCATACATGAATAACTTCTTTAAGCAACTTGCCTTTGTGCGACCTTCCGATTTACAGTCCGTACACCATAATTCATTGGCCTCTTTGGATCCTTCCCTGTCAGTCTTCAGTTCTTTCATTATCCGCATCATATCCCGCCGAAGGGCCTGTACGGTTGCCGATTCATCGTCACTGTCCTCAGCACTCTCGTCGTCATCCCTCCTCTTCCCCTTCGAGGAGGTCCTATTTTCACTTTCAATATCCATCGCCCGATTGTAGGCTTCGATGTACGAGGACGGTGGTACTACTTTCATTTTCCGCCAGAGTGAGGGAATCAATCCTTCAATGAACCATCGTTTCTTTAAACCGTCGGCCAGCTGTGCCTCCAGCTTCCCGATCAAGTCTTTCAACCTCCTGTTGTAGGTCCGTACATTTTCATGCTTCCCTTGTTTGGTATGATAGATTTCTGTGACGATCTCACTATCGTCCCGCAGAAGTTTGAACTCTGCTTCAAAATTTTGCTTCAGGACCCTCCATGTGGCTCTCTGCGCTTGGTCCAATTCCGAGTACCAATCAATGGCACTGTCTCTGAGTGTTGCTGGAAATGCCTTCAGCCACTGGTCGGGGTCATCCTGCCCGCTGGCTATCCAGATAGTCTCGCATGTCTTGCAATGCCGTACGCGATCCTCAGAGCCATTCCCCATGAATTTCGGCAACTTTTGCCGATCCGGGTGAGCCATCTTTACCGGTTGACCTCCTTGTTGACCTCCTTGTGTTTTGGACCCGATTAGACTAGTGGATTCCTCGCTACGTCCCTGTGCGTCACCAGCACTCTCGGCCACGTACGAGTCACTGCCACGTCCTCTGTCAGCGTCCGCAACACTGTGGGTCTCCTCAGGATCCCGCCGATGCTCTCTCTGCCCTGGGGTCTTAAGCTCTGGCCTTCCCCTCCTTAACTCTGCGTCGTCGTCCGAGAGTGATAAAGAGAATATGCCACATGCCTATTTCGATTATCAATGCTCTGTGTTATTTCTTTTAGTTTAATTTATTCTTAATAATTTTTAAAGTTAAAAAAATATTTGAGTAGTTATTAGAGTTTTTTTATTGTAGGTTTTAGTAAATTTATATTTATATTTAAATTTTTTTAATATACATTTTAAATTAAATCACATAAAATTGATTAAAATTAAATCAAATCAAATCAAAATTATCTATATTTAAATTAGAAATTGATTTTTTACCTTTCATTTTATTTTTTAGTTTTTTAAGTTTAATCTTACTTGTAATTTTTAATATAAAAGTATATCCATCGGCAACAAAACTCATTCATTATTCTCTCCCGACTACACCCACCCGACTACATATAACGCTCGGCGGTGGTTAGACAACCAACCGACACGACGTTTCATAACAACATTACATTAACATTAATTTGAACACGTTTTCCCGAAAGTACATGACATTACATGACATTATTATTCTTTACTAACTATTGTTTTATTTGACAATTGGCCGACTACGACCGAGGCCGACTACGGCCGACAACAAAGTAAAATATCCGACTAACACACTTCTTCTCAGTGAGTTACAAAACTCCCTCTTGATCCCTGCTTTAGAGATTGAAAAGATGACTTCTGGAAGTGAACTCCCTCTGGCCACCAACTCAGTCCCATGGCTGCTTGATCATTTCTTTGGTCGGCATGATTTCCTCACAAGATGCCTCAAGCTTTTCAACTAAGCAGTCTCTCATCACCTTCTTGCTCCTAGAACAGTGAACTGCAAGCATTTTAGAGAGAGATTACTAACAATTTATGATTATCCAAAGAAATATCAAGGCTGGAATCATACAAAGTTTACTATCTCAGGTTATAGCATGAATACATAAGAATTTATGAATAATATTAAAACATGAATAAATAAATCAGCCTAAAGAGAAATATATCAAAAGATCAGAATGAAGGGCTAAAGAAACTTATCTTTATATAATTTTGATATAACTCTTTCTTCCATCTTTTACTCCTCTCGAGAGTGCTAAACTCAACACAACAAAAGACAATCTGAACAACTGCAAACTTCTTGAATGCATTATGCAGTTAGCAAGTAAAACCAACTCTCTCCAAGAGTCAAGGCTCTAACACAGTTCATGCATTAGAGAATGATATCGATGTGATCAAACTATCACAACGAAAATGCAATTCTCTTTTTCATCTCAAAGTCACACTCAGAGATCTACATAATTAGCATGAAACAACTCGGAATGAATAACTTGAAATCTTCAAAGGATCTTTATTCTAGAGAGCACAATTCAAGAGAAATTACAATCTCTCTATACTAATTACAAGATCCAAATAAAAGATATAACTTAACAAACAAAGAATACTTATCTCTTTAAATATTCTAATGGATGCAAGATACGCTGCTCTTGAGCACAAAACAACACACAACTTTCACGGCTTGAACACAGGCCCATGACTTAGAATAGAAATTCCCTAAACCTTCCGAGGAGAGAACTATTCACATCCAAGAAATGAAGCTACGCTTCATTAGGCCTGGTTAAGCACCTTCGTGATAGAAGTGGACCAAACTCTAATCACAACGAAAAGCATCGACTTTGGAGAGGTCCCACTTCTTCTGAAATGGAGCACCATCGCCTTTATCTCTATTCCTTGAAACCTTTCCACCTTTCCCTTTCTCCTTTGAGGATTGAGTGGAAAGAACATGAATGTCTTCATTAGAGCTTCAACCAATACCTCTCGCGGCCAACCTAGGCTCTTCTTGAATACAATTTGCCCTCAAACGATCAAACTTGGGAAGTTTCGATCTTGCACTGATTCTTTGAATGTAAGACTCCCAAGATGAAGGAAGACCATTAAGAGCCAACATGGTCAAGTCCTTGACATCAACAATATGACCAATGGTAGAGAGCTGATCTCTCAATTCGGAAATCTTCATGAAGTAAGCGATGACAGATTCTCCTTCCACCATCTTCACATGATGGAGTTGTTGCTTCAGTGCAAGTGCCCGGCTTGTGTTGTTGATTTCGTACATCTCCTCCAAGGTTTTGAACATGTCTCTTGCCGTCTTCAACTTGGAGACAATCGGAACAATATGATCTTTAATGGAATCAACCAACATCTTCTTCGCCTTGATGTCTTTCTTTCTCCACTGCAACTTCTCTTCTTCCTCCGTTGGTTCGGGAACTTTGGTTTCCACAAACTCAGCCAAGTCATTCTCTTCCAAGGTGAGCATGATTCTGAACCTCCATGATGTGTAGTTGGATGCTCCCTCAAGTCTATCTTCAACCTTAAGACCGTTCACCATCTTGACTGCAATAACAGATCTGATCACGATCTTCTTCAAACCCGCTCTGATACCATGTTAAATTTAATGATCAGATTAAGTGCATAGAAATAAATTCAAATCTGACACAATAACACAGCAGATGCCCTAGGAAAACCCTCCTCTTGAGGGAGAAAAACCCAGCAACAAAGATCTCTCTTATATATATAAATAGTGGGAACAATTCTCTTTACAATGAGGCCAATTATAAGGCCAATCTTCAGCACCTAACACAAGATGCAATGGCAGATAATAATCTGCAAGTATCTAACTCTGCCTTTGAGTAAACTCGCAAATTGTACTTGAAGAAGTTCGCTCTGCCCTTGAATAAATTCGCAATCTGTACTTGAAGAAATTCGCAGTTGAAAATGATAGAATGAATCGAATTTTTAATGAATGTGGAATAGATGAAAGTGACCTTGTATATATACAAATGTGAGAGAGGTCGCACCTCTTCATGTACAAGGTCGGCCATGATACAAAAAATATAATTACAAATAATAAATGCAAAGTATAAGGAAAGTCGCCCCAAGAGAGATTATATTGTTTCCAAGAGAAGCGCCCATTCTCATTAGATGACACATATAAATAAATATCTGATAGGCTATATTGATTTATGTCTTCGCTCGTGGCTGGAAGGATGAACCCGAAGCTGCCATAACATTAACATGTTGATCCGTGTTTCGGATTTCGTGCCAGCTACTTGGATTCCTTTGTGGTTTTTTTACCGTTTTTTCCGAAAAAACGATGCTTTGTAAACTTCAAATTCAGGGTTTTGTGATTTTGTCCTCAAAAATCATGGTTTCTTGCAATCTATTCTGGAGCGTAGTGCTCATCTGCAAAATTTTGGAGGGTTTGCCGATTTTTCCTCAAAATCATGGTAGTTGTTTTTTTTGGAGTCTCTGGCTACAGGGAGGGACAACTTTGTTACCCAACATCAGGTTGGATGTTTTGTGATCAGTTCTGGTTGTTTTCAAAAGTTCTGCAGTTTCTAAGAGAGTTAGTGGCAGACTCATCTCAAGTGGCAGAGTTAGTAGCAGGCTCTTGTCTTTTGTGGTAGAACGTTCTTTGTTTCTGTGGGTAGTTAGAACGATGACCATTAAGGGAGGGTATTAAATATATTAAATAATGTAATATTAATGATCATCTTAGTCGTCTTTAGTTAGTTTAGATAGTTTCTAAATTTGTCTTCAGTCTACGATCGTTTCTTTTAGAAACATCGTCTCTTGTAAATCTATATAAGGAACTTTCGTTCCTTTGTTTAATACATCGAATATTTTATCAAATACATGCACAAAAATTTCAAGGAAATGGTCATCACTTGAACTAGTCTTGGTACATTTTCCCTCGATATGGTTTTTCTTCGAATGCTTCCAACATGTTAAGTCATAAAATGTGCCTCCACATTGAGTAGATATGGTTTATGTTCTATGCATTATGTCTTGGAGCATATTTCTCATCACAATTATAGCACAATCCCTTCACTTTGCAAGTGACCATCTCCTCGTGAGTTAGGCACTTGACAGGTGATGATTGGGTGCTTTGATTTGGGTCTAGTCAAAATGGTTATGGAATGTTGATGTGTTGTGATTCATAGGGATGACGTTGGGGTGGCATATTTATCTTCAACTAATTTAGCCAACTTGGCAATGTCATTTTAGTGAGTTTAAACATTTTGATCTTTGCATGAATGTCTACCTTTGGGCCATCGATAAAGTGACTTTTGAAGAAATTATCATGAATTCCACTTGTTTGATTTGCCAAATTTCAAACTATGTCTAGTAGTCACAGATCAAGTGAGTTTGCCTTAATTTAGTTTATAATGCCCCTATGAAATCCTCATACTCACTCGTGTCAAATTGCGTGAGTAGGTACTCACAAATTTGATTCCATGTGAGCACACCATATTTTTTTTCCAACCATTGATACCATTGTTTCATGTTCCATATTGAATGAAGCTATGGGAAGTTTTTAGTATTGGGAGTTTGATTGCAAAATAATGTTTTAGTGTTACCCTATACAACTAACTTGTAGGGTTGTGACCATTGTATTTAGGGAAGTCCAATTTTGGTTTACGTTGAATCCTACCAAGATTTGGCTGGTTTGGAATATGCTATCCATGGTTAGAACTTTGTCCCATATATGATTGTTCATTTTTTGGACTTGTTGGCTCATAGACTCATATTTGCTGTTAAGGCCAACCAATTTGCTATTAAGATTATCAAGTTTAGTGAACTTGTCCAACTTGGAAAATTATTGAAGTATAGCAGATTTTGTAGATTGTATGGTTTTGATTTCCTCATCCAAACTTTCCAAATAAATGTCTCGCAATTTGTTGTCACGAATCACTTTGGTTACTTGTGGATGCTAGAGGTGTTATTGAAAATTATATCAAGATGCTTAGCGTGAAGAGATGATCAAATCGGGATAATTTGCAAATGGTAAAATATAATTTATTCCAAACTTATTCTTTTACAAAAAATATTGTTAATGGTTTAATTTGCACCTTTCAATGCAACACAAAATGAAATAGACATGCACTAGAATTGCTCTTTGAATTAGAAGGGGAAGCTCCTTGTAAAATAAAGTTAACCTACTATGAACAATATGTACTTGCAATTGACAAACTTTACAATGTTATTGGGCGTGATTTAGAAAGTATGCAATACAAACTTAATAGAAACTTATCTTTTTGTTTTCTTAATCTAGAGCATAAGGCGATTCAACATATAAGTAGTAGACATAAGTTTTTATGCTTTTTTGATTGAAAGAGACCCTATAATTACACACTTGCATTGTTTGGCTAAATGCAAAGACTAAATAATGCATGTACACATACCGAGTTGAATAGGCCAGCCGCCAACACATAAACATGAATGTTTAGAAATATCCAACTCCACCAAAATATAGGCATATGTTGTGTGCATGAAATTTGATGACTCTTCATCTGCTCCCCAAAACTTCCCCAATGAATTACCAATTGCTTCAAAACATGGCTCAAACTAGAATTGCAAAGGAAGGTTCGAGAGTCTTACCCAAATTGGAGTAGCATCAAAAGACTCAATAATGGGATTAAAGGAAGGGCACCATGGTTTCAACATAAGAAAATGTTGCTCACAGTTCCATTGGTAATCACATTAAATTTCATTTCTATCCCGAACATTGTCAAAGACAACCACAAAAACCCTTGAGCACACGGATAAATCTAGATATCGCCATCCAGTAAGGGTTGCCATGTATTTGTGATCCATTGATGCAGTACAGAAAGGCTTGGCCAGAACCCTCAGAATCTTCCAACCAGACCCAACTCTGCGAAATATGCTTCATTTTCCACTTCATTGCATATTTCCTCTCCAAAGTTCATTGTTGGGGAGATGGCGGCACATTGGACAGGTCGAATTGATTGTTTGCACTCAAAGTTACCCTCCTCCTGGCTTTGATTGGCAAACATTGTCTTCCCCATCACTCTAGGCAGAGGCAAGAAACTTTTACTTGGTGAATTTCCACTAAAATGATGCGCCCCTTCTGCGCAACGCCCATTTGATCGCCCTTGATCAATCTAGCTGTGATGAACCCCAAAATCCTTTGCACCACAGGCTTGTCGTTCCACTAGAGCTGGCTCTAATGCCCTCCCCATCGTTGCATTGGGTGGTTGATTTGGTTGTCCACAACATGGGAAAGGAGTCACCCCCTAGTAGAACGCCCAACCAAAGCCCTTCGACCATTGCCATTGGAAAAATTCTTCACTGCAGGAGTTGAATAGTTTCGCAGGAGTGGCATCATGGTACAAACTTAAAATTACTTAATTTTTTATTAATACTATGACAAATTTGTCACTAAAGGAAAATACAAGTATTTTTGAGATTAATACTTTTTATTTTTTATTTTTTTAATTTTAATTTATATTAATATATTAATCAATTAATAATTAATATAATATAATAGATGTAAATGTTAAATAATAAATATTATATTAATATAATTATCAAATAATCAATTCTTGTTTTTACTTTTTAGGTTGCAAATATGTACATATGATATATCTATGATTTTTATATGTTTTCTGTACGGATGTACCCAAATGTACCCAATCCCCCCAAAAATTGCCATACCGGTGTACCGTGCCCACGTACCTGTACCCGTACCTGATTCGGCAACTTAGATAATTAAGATTAACTCTTATACAGTCTAATCTAGAAACAACATTGATCAATCATAATTGAGATTATCAAGGAGCCTCTTATTCTAAGTGTCAATGCATAGATCCCCATCTCTTGTGCAACTTTCAGGCATATAAAATTTGTTTTTCCTGATGTCTATGTACGCTTATATTCTTAAGTTAGATTGCATTGTGGGTTTATGCATTTATAGAATAACAAGTTGATGGGGCTTGTTTCCATGTTAACATTGACATCTTTGTGCCATCAGCCATACAAAAGGTCATATCAGTTATTTCCTCACCAGCACAAGTGGAGATGATCCTGCTGTGTTTACAGGCGATACTTTGGTAAGAAACTATAATTACAACTAGCTGTAGTAAACTTTTGACTTTGTTTCAAATTTTATTAAATTCATGGGTTTCCTGGCCAAAGCTATGAAGCAAGTGTTTTTTATTTGAATTGTTTTCCATGTATACATGCTTATGTTAATATATAACTAACAAGTTTTATTTTTTCAGTTTATTGCTGGTTGTGGAAAGTTTTTTGAAGGTTCAGCAGAGCAAATGTACCAATCTTTGTGCAAAACTTTGGCTTCCTTGCCTAAATCAACTCAGATTTATTGTGGGCATGAGGTATGTTGTGTGCTGCCATTCATCTTTCTTTCTATTCCCATTCACCTTTTTGTCTCTATCTGGTGATAAATTGCATTGTGTTCAGTTGATGTGAATTAATGAAGACAAGGTAACTGATCACTAAAGAATTTTTTTATAAAAATTGGGATTGCATTATAAATAATGTGTAATGAAATAAAATAAAATTAGTTTTGATGTTTACAGATTAGTAAAGGAGGTCAAAAGAACTTTATAAAGATTGAGGAGAGTTCCTATAGATTTATGAACATAGATAGATACCATATGTTATAGAAGAAGAATTATAAAAGAGGATAACAAATTTGTTTTGAGAGACAAAGAGCAATAATGCTAGAGCTTAAACCTACTTCTGCAGTAAGAGATGATATAAAGAAGTTTCTATGAAGCATGAGAACCTCTAAATTCTTCTAGTCCTGATGTCAATAAAATACTTTGACAGTTCTAGGTGAGAAACTTTTAGTAGTGAGTGTAGTAGGTCTAGCTGCCTGGTCTCTTTTACATTTTTTTATTGGACAGATCTTATAAGAATGACACCCTCACAAGATTGTTTATGGCCCATGCCATTCTAGGGCTGAAGATGTAGGTGATGGGTGACAAGTGCAACCTATTGCTCTGGTAAGGTTTATCTCTGAGATACCTCCATCAATGATAGAGTGCTTTATAGATGAACAGAGATACAAATCTCTAATTTTCAACAGGCATAGAAGTTTTAATGAACCATGGGGGTCCTTGAAAACAAAGAGTTCTTTGGAAAGATGAAAGTGCACTTTTGATTCTGGTTCATAGCCTAAAAGCTTACAAGTATTTCCCATGAGATTGTTTATATTCTGCACCACGCTAGGGATGAAAATATGACATGATTTTGGCAAGGTTCTTATCTGGTTAGAGCTATCCCTGAAAGGACTCCATCAATGATAATGGTACTTTATATATGAATAGAGCTACATATCTCTAATCTTCAAACTGTGAAAATTCTCAATAACATTGAGGTTCCCTGAACAAGAAAAAATTCTTTGGATCATATGGTTAAGACTAAAAGGATATCTAAAGATGAAGCGCTCTTCTAATTCTAGTTTCAAGCTATAAAATTTACAGTTGTTTTAGTTATTTGGAAGGTAATGATCTGTAGGTTAAAGCATCTCGTCTATAGGGTATTTTCAGCATCAGGTAAAATGTATATTTGCCTGTAGAACAATTTAATTCATATCGAGAGACTTGTTAAAAATTATGTTGTTGTCTATAAGTTGAAGTTCTAATTGTTTAATGTATGCAATGCAAAATACTGAGTTAGTGTTTGAAGTTAGAAGCTCTAATTCTCTTTTGCATGATGCCTGTGTACGGACTGGGAACAATACATCCCAATGGTAGGATGACCAATGTGATTTTGAGAAAGGTTTTCTCCAAGTCTAAAGACAAACATGCATGTGAATTGAGTTGGTTTTGCTTGGGTTGTTTGGTTATTTTTCCTAAGTTTGATGTGAGTACAAAGTGCAAGATGCACTAATGTTTTTCTAGGTTTTGTTTGTTTCTAGTATGTCTCTCGACTTCAAGGGATTATGAAACAAAATTACACATTAGAATGCCAAATGTACAGATAGGGAACGGTCAAGAGGATTTCTTGAAGCATGAATCAATATATTGTTCAAAACCTTTACCAAATGAAAATGGGATGTAGATGGATGGATGCAATAGGATGTTGACAATGATTAGATGGAATAGATGGGAAATATGTAGCAAATACGCCTCCAAGTGTAAAGGGTACATGCAGATAATAGATACAAGGTGTTACACATGATGTCCATAGGCGGGTTTTCATCATGGTACTTTCTCAAGGCACCATAGAAACGGGTTTCAGTGGATGACAATTTTTCTCTTTACTTTTGTTTTTTGCATTTTTTGCTTTTTTGATTTTTTTTTAGTGTTTTTTTTTTCCTTTTAAGACTTGTGGATAGTTGTAGGTACAAACATGGAAACACTTCAGATGAATAATATTTAGTCGCTCTTCAAGCTCTTGAATTTTAGATGTAGCCAATTTGTATGCTCTTGATCCATATTTGGCAATGACAATGTAAGGGCCTAGGCAATTGGGTTTAAATTTCCCTTTCATTTCGCATTGTTGATTTGTGTTCTAATTTTCCTTAGAACAAGATTACCAATTTCAAACTCTCTAGTCTTGATGCATTTATTGTAGCTGTTGTGAAGTCGATTCTTATACGCCTTCAAGTGGTTTAGCGCATTAAGCCTTTTTTCATCAAGGAGTTCTAGCTCATGGAGATGTGTAATTTTGTACTCTTCATCATCAATGAGATCTTGCAAGGAAATGCACAAAGATGGTAACTTGATTGGATTGGTAGCATTGCTTTAGCTTTGAAGACAAGGGAATATTGAGTGGTTTTAGTAGGTGTGCGAATATTAGTGCGATAAGCCCATAGAGTGTGATGGAGTTGAAAGTGCCAATCATAGCCAATATTGTTGAAATTTTTTTTTAGAATTTTGATGAGGGTTTTATGAGATGCCTTAGCTTGGTCATTACCTTGTGGTTGGTGGCTTTTGTAGGTGTGTGAATACTAGTGCGATAAACCCACAAAATGCGATGGAGTTGAAGGTGACAATCATAGCTAGCATCATTGCCAATATTTTTTTGAATCTTGATGAGGGTTTTATTAGATGCCTTAGCTTGGTCATTACCTTGTGGATAGTAGGGGGTGGAATATTTGTGTTTGATGTTGAGTTGTTCATGAAGCACGTGGACTTCATAGTTTTTGAAGGATTTGTCATTATTCATAACGATTGCAACAGGTATACCATAATTGCAAATGATATGGTGGAGGATGAATTTGGATATTTTTTGGCTAGAACATAAGTGAGAGGAATTGCTTCAAACTACTTAGTGAAGTATTCAGTTGTTGTGATGATGTGCTTATGACCATTAGAGGATAGGGGATTTATCTTGCCAATGAGATTGAGTCCCCATGTAGAAAAGGGTCATGGAGTTGTGATTAGTTGCAGTGCTTGAGATGGTACATGAATTAGGTCTCCATGCTTTTGGTATGCTATATGTTTTTCACATAGTGGCATGCATCTTGCTCCATGTTGGGTCAATAACCGTATTCTTAAAAGATTTTTGGCTAGGACCATACCACTTTTGTGCACTCTACAAAATTTATCATGAACTTCCTTAATTGCTAGATTGGTTTCATTTGAATTTAGACACCTCAATAAATGGCCATCATAACCCCTACGATAGGGTGTGCCACCTAAAATAGTGAAATGGGATGTGTTTTGGATAAATGATTTGTGTTGGTTTTATGAAAGATTGGGTGGAAAGGTTCAGTTGTGAAGGTAAGTGTAAACATTGTGATATCAAGGGGAATTGGGACCAACAATTTAACATATCATTTCTTTTCTATGACAGTGTAGGTAGGGATGAAGAGCTGTTCCACAAAGAACTGACAATGTTGGGTACCCTTATGCATCTCACAAAGGGAACTAATGGTACCCATTGTATCTGTAGATTTATTAGTTGTGCAAGGAACTTGCTCAAACTAAATATTGGAAAAATATTACTTGAAACTATCAACCATTCTCTTGTAAGGGATGAGATTTTCATCTTTGGTATGGTATTATCATTAACTTGCTTGATAATAAGTTTGGAATCACCAAAGATTGTCAAATGTTGATTGTTCCATTGTATTGTGAGTTTAAGACCCAAGAGGAGAGATTCATACTCATCAATGTTGTTGGTACATGAAACCCAAGTTTGAAAGGTTTAGGGATGAAGTCACCTTGTGGTGTAAGGAACACAATTCTTGCCCTCAAGCCATGGGTGGTGAAGGAGCTATCAAAATAAAGCTTCCATTCAAGTGACTCATCAAGTGGTAGAATGGACTTATCTAGAAAACCAATATGTAAGGGCTATTTATGAAGCAATGGTGCTTCTACTAACTGATCTGCAATGACTTGTCCTTTGATAGCCTTTTGATTGACATATTCAATATTGAACTCATTGAGCAACATGACCCACTTTGCCATTTTTTGTGTGAGAGCTGTCTTGGATGGTAGATATTTGAGAGGATCAATTTTGGCGATAAATTGGATATTGTTGTTAAGCACGTAGTGTTGTAGTTTCTAGGATGCAAAACAAAAATCAAACATGCCTTCTCGAGTGGGGTATAATTTAGTTCATGTATCACCAAAGTCTTGTTGAGATATAAATGGTCCTTTCTTTCCCTTGATCATCATGTTGAGCTAGGAGCACTCCTAAGGAAAATTTTGTTCTTGAGATGTATAATAATAAAGGTTTTCTAGGTGTAGATGGAACCAATACTGGAGAGTATGAAATATATTGCTTGAGTTGTTCAAAACCCTGTTCACAATCATAATTCCAATGAAAGGCTATATCCTTTTTCAAGAGACATGAAAATGGTTGATATTTATTTGCAAGTTGTGAGATGAATCACTTGAGGGATTGAAGTTTTCCTTTTAAACTACAAAGTTGTGTAAGATCTTGGGGAGGAGGCATTTCCATTATAGCCTTGAATTTTTCCAAATCCATTTTGATGCCTCTTGTAGACACAATGAAGCCCAACAATTTACTAGATGTGACACAAAAAGCACATTTCTTAGGATTGAGGTGCACCTTGTATTCCCTCAATATGTCAAAAAAAATGGGATGTTCTGCCCTTGTTTTTGATTTACACAATATATCATCCATGTAGTATTTGATATATCATGAAGTGTGTCATGAAAGATGATAGTTATGGGTTGTTGATAGGTTGCACTAGCATTCTTGAGGTTGAAAGGCATGAATTGACAACAAAAGATTACCCAAGGTGTAGAGAATTCTATATTATGTTGATCTTGAGGTTCAATTTCGATTTGATTATATTTTGAAAAACCATCCATGAGAGATAGCTTTGCATGCTCCGCTATTAAGTCAACAATCATGTCAATATTGGGTAAAGGAAAGTCATCTTTAGGACATGCCTTATTGATGTTACGGAAGCTTGTGCCTACTTGGGTACTAAAGGGCTTCTTGGATATAGGAACAATATTAGAGATATATTTAGAGAAATCAATAGGCCTAATGAACCCAACTTCTAGAAGATTCTGCAATTTTTTCTTTGATAAGGAGAGTAACTTTATGATGCATATTTTTGAGTTTTTGTTTCATTGGTTTTGGATTGGGATGCATGTCAAAGTGGTGTACCACGAGAGATGGGTCTAAGCTAGACATAATAGCATAAATAATTTTTTTTTTGTAGATTCTTTTAATATGGTGGTGAAGGTGTCCCTCTCTTTAGGATCAAGAATGGTTGCCACTTTGGTGATTTTAGGATTTTCTTCTATACCTACATTGACATCAATGGCCCCTTTAACAAGTGATGTGGATCAAACTTGTAACTGTAATGGCATAGGGGGAAGGTTGAGTTCCTCTATTAGTCCCTGAGAAAGGTTTTCACCAATAGACACATCTTTATTTTCTTTATTTTTTTCATTTGATACTTGATAGTGCCTTAGAGAGGTTCATTAGGGGATTTTATTTTATTTATTTTTATTTTTTGATCTATTTTGACTAAGGAGCCCTTCCTACTCCCCAAAACATGTTGCCACATCAAGATTAATCTCAAAGCCTTTTTTATGATCCCCTAGCAGGCTGCCATCTTGAAGTCCCATGAATCTTGCATTAGCTTTATCTTTTTGAACTTTGAAGTGTATCTAAGGATATTGTATCTTTTTTGGTCCTAATTAACAAGGTTTGGATATTTAAGTTTAAAGTCAATAGTATGGATAACAATTTCATTAAAAAGGTTAGTGGTAGCAAGATATTCATATGGGTTATGAATGGACTTTGTATCAATTTTTTCAATAATGAAAGAAGCCTCCTTAACTGTCATGGAAGTAGCACTTGCATTATCGAATTGCTCCTCATATGGTATGGGTCTGAATCCCCACGTGGCAACGTTCTTATGTACTTGTATAGGCTCATGATTCCTTTTTCATGAAGCCCAAGGCCTTTTACTTTATACTTCATATTTTTGCATATTTTATTTGCTATAGGGTACTCACTCTCAAAATAGGATGCAAATGTGTCATCATCATAAGGCCAGGAACCATTTGCGCATTCAATCTTTTCATCTTCAAGGAAACCATGTTGTATAAAAGTAGTAGGACCATATTGAACTAAATCTTTTGTCTTCTTTTGAGTCATGTTGGGTTTGCCATGAGAGTCAGGAGAAAGAGGAAGTTTTCTTATATGAAAGGCATCTTGTATCTTGTATTCTCCATAACTTTTATCAATGATCTTGATATGGGATTTGGGATGTTGACAAGTAGATGGAAGATTGTTAGGACTATTCGTGTCCAATTTGATTGTGTCCAATTGTGCTAGCCCCTTATGCATTTTGGATTTATTATGCCCATCATAGATAACTAATTTGAGATGTTTCCTAATGGTTAACCTTGATCAAAGTTTGCATACGTGCTCTACCTCTTCATCCCCTATGTGCCTACCAATGTGTTAGAACTTACAAAGATTCAATAAAATTCTAAGTGTGGAAGTTTTGTGTTTAAATTTCAAAGGACTATGTTTTTGTCAAAGTTTCAGAGTTTTCCTTCCTAGCACGCTTTTTCTCGAAATCCTAACTCCTTGATCCTTTACACTAAGGTACCTTTCAGAGCTAGAGTTTTGACTATCCCTTTACCTAGGTATCCCCAATCCATGACTTTTGACATTTTCTTCTATATACTCTTTCAGAGTCGAAGATGCTAGAATTGTTCTAATTTGGTACAAGGTATGAAGTATCTCCAAACCTCAATCCTTGACACTTTTGACTATGTATCTCATCAGGATCATTGGTTCGGACTTATCCTTATTTGCATGCCTTAAGGGATGGATTTCTTGTTACCTTTGACTCTCGAAACCTTGACAACATAGAGCTCTAAAGTTCAATATGTTGGGAAGTTCACAAGTTCATGAACTCCCCAAAACCTTGACAAAAAGAATATGTCAGATGGCCAAGTTAAGAATGTTGGCAAGTTCGTGAGTTGTGGACTTGTTGAAGGGCCGACAAAAGATTCAAACTATTGGCAAGTTTGCAAACTTATTGAAAAATTGATAAGAATAGGCCAAGTTTGTGATGTTCGTAAGTTCACAAACTCATTGAAAGGCCGATAAGGTTTGTGAACTCATAAAAAATCCAACAAGAGAGAAAGTGAAAAGGAAGGAAGAAGGCATGTGAGGATGAAGTTCTAAACATCGAAAAGTTCGCAAACTCATCAAAAGGTCGACAGGTAAAGTGATGAAGACAAAGAAAATGGGTTGTTGGTGAGTTTGTAGGTTCTTGAACTTGCTAAAGTGTGGCACGGTCTGTGAGTTCTTCAAAACATTGAAACATCGATAACAAAGACTAAATATGAGATGATGGGAGGTTCCAAAATTATTGAACCTCCCCAACCTTGTTCCAGGTGTGTCCAAACCTCTAACCTCAGCCTTCTTCTAACTCCTCCCTTGAACCTTTCATCCCTTTCTTTGGTTTGAAATACCTGGGAACACCATTAACCTTGGAACTACCTCGATCCATCCCTTCGTACCTCAAACTCCTAGAGGAACCTTTCACTTTTGGACTTCTCCCTATGTTTGTAGTTCCTCTACGATCTTGTTTCCTTGTCTCCATCCAAGTTCCCTCATCAATCCTCACATTTCAAGTCTGCTTGGACTCCAAGCCTCTATGGTTTCCCCTTCCCAAGTTCGTGATCCCTCTCAATCCTGATTTCTCTGAGCTTGGTTATCATTCCCCTTTCGATCTCACGTCCGGCGAACTATCCACCTTGTCCATGATGCTTGCTAGGCACCTCCACGACCAAGAAACCCTCACACAAAGCATTGTTTCACCTACCCTCTCCCACTCTGGGACATCTCATCTACTAGGAGTAATGGCGCCCATTTTTAATGAACATCTTTGCGGTTTCTGAAGGTTTTCCCGATACCCTTGCGCACCATGAATTGGTTTGCCATTTATTGCAAAAGGCCATTGTAGATTATAGGAAAACATTCCTTTATTCTTTGTAGGTACAGTTAGATGTTTGGGCCATGATTCTTACATGATTCACGAAGCAATGCTTGAGAAGCATAGGCAACCTATTTGACAACAAACAATTGTTGATCTTTCCCTAGGCTACTTGAATGCATTGAAAGTTATTTATTGCTAGATTTCATTGGGCACATAAAGAAATCACAAGAGCATAGTATGGGAAGAAACTTGCTCAATAGAACCCAATGATTCTTCGTTTCTAGCTCTTAGTATAGCATTTTGTACTATAATGATTTGGGATCATCGAAAAATTTGTAATAATATTTGTAACCTCTGAAGAATGAATTATTAAATGTAGAATCGACCTTGATTGAATGTCTCCTTGTGTATGGTGTGCATTTTTGGATGTATTATTGATTAGTTGGTTAGTCAAATGACTATAAAATGAGGACAATAAAAGAAATGTATTGGTATGCTCATGGATTACTAAGTAGACTCATTTAACATTCTACAGATATCCGTTTTTATTATGTATGTGTAGAACCCAGTTTGCCTATGCATTTTGGATGACATAGTCTTTTGTGGTATTTTAATTAAGGTATCACCATTGGCTTTAGTTATTACATTTTTTAAATGAATCTAGTGATTTTGTTGCCCAACTGGATATAGGCACCGATTGACTATTTGCTCCACCTCCCTAACATCCCGCAACACACTCAAAACAACTAAATTTAAACATCATTTTAGTTTGTGTTGAAATTAGTTTTACTCATTTCTATGTCTAAATATGTACAACAATAGGGGCTATCAAAAGTCATAGTTTAGATCTTTCATATGGCAGGTTATCTACTCTACTATGGTGCTCGACATTAATTCTTGCAAACTAGCATATAATTATGAAGTGACAGCCCAAATAAGGCTACACTATGCATTGGATATGGTTTGTATCAAGGTAAATGTTAGTTTCTTGTGGTAATATCTATTGCAGCACATTAGTGAAACCCCCCTTGGTTTAGTAGAGTTCGAAGTGAAGGAGGTCCTACCCACCTCAACTATTGGCCCATTGTTTGCCCAACTTGAGCGTAGGTTTTGTGGTTTTCTTCCTAGGTTTGACACCCCTAGTGCTTGGAAAAAATTTCGGCCTCATGGATTCAAGACCTACAACTCTGGTCACCAACAAAGTGGTGTTGTTTCTGAGTTGTAGGCAATTGGGAAATATTTAGAGATTCTGCAACTTCTTGTCATTTTGAGCAAGTGGATTAATTTGGGTAAGTTGATAGCCTGTCAACTTACGCCAACAAATGGTGCCATTGTTGGGGACATGATATCATGGTTTATATTTTGAAGACCTTGGTATGACAGTGAGGAAAGTTACCAATGTGTAAGTTGGTAACCAATCAACTTATGCCAACAAATTGGCACCAAAAGGTAGTAGGGAAATAGGTTCTTGCTTGGTACTTTGAAGTTTTAGCTGCTAGATTTTTTTTTGTCTCTTTTGAGTGAAGAGTGGTGACTTTGTTTCAATCAAACCTAGAACTGATAATTAGATCAATAGAATTTGAGATGGAGAGAAGAAAGCATCTCAAATACTAGCAAGAATTTGGAAAAGCTGAAGCTCATTCAAGTAGACAAAGAACAATGTGGAAAACTTCGAATAATGGTAAGTCTTTCAGATCTACTTGTCGAATTTCGTAAGAATTTGAGGGAGAAATAATTCATTCATTGATTCAAGAGATCAACACTTGTTTACTCCTGAAAATTCAGATGATAGTATCATAATCAGAAAACAAAGAAACATGTATAGGTCTACCTATGAAATAAGAAAGGATATGACGATAGAAGGGATTGGGATATAAATTATGATTTACATTCTACTTGCAAGTATCCCATTTCTCCTAGTATGTCATATAGTTATGATGATGAACTAGATGAAATATTAAATTGGTTTAGAGAGGAGGGACAAAAACAAATGGCAATAGTTGAAATGAAGAAAGCTCAACTAGAAAGAAATGATATGCTTCTTGGTAGGTTGAATGGAGATAGATCCTACAATGCACAAAATTTTGGCATGAGTTATCTGGATGTGGAAACATATGATATTGGCCAATACTCTCTTCCTCCTAGTATGTCATATGATGAGAACACGCTTATACTGTGTAATGTCCCCTCTTTCGGTGTTCCTTATTTGGGCCAATTCAGTTATTTGACTCACTATTTTTAGTAAGTTCTATATTTAGTAACTGGTCCTGGCAGCAGTGTCATGCACGGTTTTCAGTTTGGGCAGTGCTTGGCAGTTGTTTGGTGAGTTCTAATGTTTTGGTATATTATTCACTAAAGTCTTCAAAAGGTGATTTTATGACTTATGTTATAACGTTATAAAAGCTCCCCCCCTCTTGGCCTAGTTGAGCAATGTTGTTTTAAAAAAGGGGACTATGTATTTCAAGTGGTCACCTAGAAAAGAGGTTTATTTATCATTTTTTAAGGTTATTGTTATGCCTCATAAGGTGGGATGCCTAGTTTGGGCTTAATGTGGTGCAGGAGCACCAATCCTTTTGATGTTTCTTTTTTAGTTATAGTTGAGTCTAGTTGTTAAATTTGTGTAATAAGGCCATGGTGAAGGCCATTCATGATGATTTGGAGTCTTTTGAGTAACAAGCAACGAGGAAGTTGCAAAATATGAAAAAATGTAAAAATTGTTAGTCATTGTCAAGTTTGGCAAAGTTGTCATGGTAAAGGTTTATGTTGTTTTTCAAGTGTGGGGTCATGTTAGGAGTTGAATAAGGTCTGGATAGTCCATCTTTAATGTTGTAGGGGTCTAGGAGAGTCAAGGGGATCTATATTTTAAATGTCCAAAAAAAAAGTATCAATTGTAAACTTTGAAAAGGCTAGAAGCCAACGGTCACAAAGGAGTTTAAAAAGTAGTTAAAGGTTGGTTGGTTGGTTGGAATCTGGAGGGAAAACTGTTAAAAAGGTGTGAATCATCGTTGTAATGGTTGGCTTGGTGATTTTGGAGGAAAACTCAATAGAAATCTCACTGTTTCTCAGGAATTTTCTGTGTTTTTCATTATTTCCAGATCTGTACGGTAACATACAGTCATTAGATTGTACAAATTCTTCATGGATACTTTAATGGCATAAGTTTACTGTGTTTTGCATCTGGTTTGAGGGGTTAGAAGTAAACTTGAAGCATTTTATCTGTTTCTTTGAAGATTGCCGGGTATACCCTGTTTTGGGGGTTTCGTAACATTTAACATGTTTTGAGGGCCCATTCACCGACTATATCCACTATGATTGGTGTAATGGGACCCAAGGAGGATGTTTAGGTGCTAGAAAGAATATTTGGTGTTGAGGGAAAGGAATGAAGGAGATTGAGTTGCTGTTTCTAGTGAGTTTGTGAGGATAAATGCATGAAAATAGAGGTTTTAACCTAGGGTTTGGCGAAATCTGTGTGGGAAGTCATTTCACTTGGACTATTAAGCATGTGCAGGGTTATTTAAGAGTTTTGGAGCTGGTTTTGAGGTCTGAGAAGGTGTGGAGTGTAGGTTTTCAATAAGCCCTAGGTTAAATAGGAAGAAGTGAGGGTTTTTGAGTATAGGGTGTTGTAGGGCCTGTCTTGGCTTAAAAGTTGAGGATTTTGTGTTGTCTCAGGCAGGGGAGTGCTGCCCCATTAAGATTTGGGTTTTGAGAAGTGTTCCAAAGGTGGTTCCTTTGTAAATTTGGCCTAATTGGCCTTGAAAACAGTGTATTTGCTTGATTTCTGAAAGTTGCTTCAAAGGACTTGTATATGAGATTGAGGTATGTTAAAGTTGACCCTAATGGGTATCTAGATTAGTCATCTACTTGTAAAGTCATTTGAGGAATTTGTGAGAGAAATTGAGAAAAGAGGGTCTGCTATGCTACTAGATTGACAAGGTGAAAGGTAGGAAAACAAGCCAGATTGGTTTTGTGAGGAAGGAGTTGATTTGAGACCTTTTGAGTTGACAAAGAGGAGTGTTTTGGCCACCTAGGTTGCATCATAGTGTCAATTTTAAATAAAAAATCAAAAGTGAAATTTTGGAGGCAAAAAGTTGGATGCCCCTCTTGAGGTAATTTCATGTCATTTCATAAAGTGAAATGAGAGGGAAAATATATTCAAATTCAAATGCAAGTTGCCCTAATTCTTCCCTCACTTTATAAATATGAGTTTGAGCTCTCATTTGCATATGGAGGATTTGACAACTTAAGGAGACTCTACTGGATTGTTTCCAGAACTTATACATTGCTGGTTGAGGATGAAAACCTTCTCCTTTAGTTGCTTGTTTCGGTGGTGAAAGACCCACCCTAACTGGTTGGAGTGATTCTACCTTATGAATCACCATTGTTTTCAAGAGTTTGATCTTTTTAGGGTTTCAAATATGAAGTTTTTTAAAGTGCTAATTTATGGTGTGGTTGGTAATGAATTTTGATGCCCTTTGGAGTGTTTTCTTTAGTGGTTTGTTTGGTTTTCTCAGACCTGGCCGCACCATTCCAGCCTCAAGCTATTCCTTCATATTGTTCACAAAGGCCAAGAGGTAGACAATAGGGTTTTGGGTATTTCACCAAAGGATTTGCGTACCTAGGCGACCTTATTAGACTGATTTGTGAAGGTTGAAATATTGTTTGGAATATTAGAATGCAAATCACCCCATCTGGTTGGTTCGTACAGCTGTAGGGAGACTTTTTGGAGTGAGGGTCTGATTCGTTGGTTTTGTTTGAAGCTGCAAAATACCTTTAGGGAGGTGCCTAAGCATTGTGGAGGATCCTATGAATCTCAAAGTCAGTTTCAGGTGCTCAAAAAACGGCAATAAAATTATTATAAATCGCCCTTGTTAGCCCAACTTCCTTGTGGGGTAGTTGCAACAGGTCTGAGCCTAAATCAGACCATAGGTATTGACTGAAAACAGGTGGTTAGGAGCTTAGTTAACAGTTCTGAGCAGTCTCTTTGTGCATAGTAGTGATTGAGGGAGCCTCTATGGCTTAATACCACAGCTGGGTATCATCTGGAGGAGTGTTGACAGGGTTAAGCTGCCCTTTGATGACTGAAACTACTCAGAGAAAACAGCAACAGCAAGACTGTGATCTCCTTTCAGTACCCCTTCCTTGAAGGTACTTCTATTTCATAGTTTGTTGGATCTCATCAGATGTGCTCTTGGAAGAAATTATGTAATTTTGAGCTTCATATTTTGTAACAGCAGTCTGAAAGTGAAAAGAATCAATTTAACTTGAAATGCAATGACTGAGTTTAAAATGATGTAACCTTTCTATGTTTATGTTCTTTCCTATTTGCATAGTCTATGCTTTTGCTTGAATCACTTCTTGAAAAAATCAAATTGGAGAAAGAAATCACATAAAAATCAGGGGGTGGTCATTATAGTGGTATTAGAGCACAAAACGGACCTGCCAGCTAGTGGGTAATGCATTTCTATGAGCATTAGTGATAGAGAGAGAAAATACCTTGAAAGGTTAAGAAAACGTGAAGAGGATTGGTGGGAGCATTGGCCTTTTGAGAGGGAGGAACATCATTTTGAAACACAATTAGTAGGATCAACAAATTCTAAAAATATGGGTGAAAGGGTTAAAAGAGAAAATGTTGAACCAAATCGGATGATGCTTCTCTTGGATGTTGTGGTTAGGGGACAAGAAATGGAAGCCCAACGTGCTTAGGAAACCAATCAGCAACTCACACAGTTGGTTGAGAGGTTGAACCGATTGGGAGCCAACAACGAAGGTAACAGAGGCAATAAGCAGAGAAAAGATATGGGTCAGCATAGAGCAGCCAATCAACACCAGAGGGCAACCATGGCTAGACCTCTCATGCCTATTTTTCCATCAAGAGTGGAAGCTCAACCCAATCAAGAGCTCATCTTGATTGAGATCCAGGATCAGTTTAGATAGGATTGGATTGATGCAGGGCTTGGGTTTCAACATGACATATCCCTACGTGATTATATGGATCTTCGAATGAGGTATACGCCCAACAGGGGCAATAGAGAGCACCGCAATGATTTGCAAAGGAAAGTTGGAAAACTTAGCGTTCCTTAGTTTGACGGGTTCAGTGAGATTTCAGCGAGAGCATGGGTTCAAAGGGTGGACACATACTTCAATCTAAACCCCATGCCTAAAGAAGAATCCATAAAATATGCTCCATGCACCTTGATAGAGTTGCACATAAGTGGTGGCATCATGGGATGATCACAATGGGGCATGCTCAGATTACATCTTATACTGTGTTTACTGAGAGACACATAGAGAGGTTTGATAAGAAGGATCCAAAATTTCATTTTAGGGAGGTGGCAAAGTTAAAACCTTACTTGTTCAATGAAGAGTAGGTGGTTGAAGAGAAGTTCATAGCAAAAAAATCTTATGAAGTGATTGCTTTGAAACATGATGAATGTAAGATAGAGCCTCAGGATGACTTTTTGGTCATGCATGCAACTACTATGGATAAGGTTGTGCATGAAGGAATTGATGAAACAACAGCCTTGTATATACCTTTAGAGCTATCCAATGAAGTTGAAATACCTTTAGATGATGGGCATGTTGAAAACAAAAGGGATGATGTCTCAGCTAATAATGATGATTCTTTACCTCATGTTGGTAATGGTGATACAGGTGGCTTTGGGTTTGACTACCAAACCAAGCCTATGGAGAGAGATGCTTATGATGATTTCAGTCCTAATGAGTTGGAGAGTGATTTATTCAGAAAGGCAACTACTCATGAGGAGCACAGTGAACACTTATTCTCTAAACAAAGCGATCAACCCTTCTACACATGGGATCTGAGTGTGTTGGCACCTAAGTATGATGAGGATACACATTGGGATGAATTTCCTTTTGATTGTAATGATGCCCTTACTTCATCTCAGGAGTCATGCATAGAGAATGGCATTAAGGAAGGTGAAGTTGTAAGAGATAACTTTGTATGCAAATTGGAAAACTTAATGCATGAGACTGAAATTGATTATGGGCAAAGCTTCGAAAAGGAGGTACATGAGACTTGGGGCAGCCATAGAGCCACTACTGAAAGGTATGGCAAAGATACTGATTTAAGTTTTCATCATAGCAGCAGTTTACTATCTTTGCATGAACATGATTGGAAAAATCAGTTATTGGTGTCTATTGAAAATGAAGTGCATGCATTATCTAGATTAGATGACATTAGAAGCCTTGTTGAAAATTTCATCTTCAAGACACCAAGAAACCAATATGAGCAAAATTTTCCCCTTGCTGATTTGCACATGATCAGGAACACCATGGAAGGAATAAAATTAGTTTTCTTACACATGATGCATGATAGAGATATAGCCACCAACTTTGCAGATGAGACTTTGTCCATGAATAAGCAATTAAGTGGAAAGGTTAATGAGCTCACCATTGAGCTTATTCCACGAAGCTTGCTTTGGAAAGTGTTTAAGAAGCACTTCTTGAAGCAAATGAAGAGCTCTATGAGGCCAAATAGTTTCAAGAGTGGGAGAACAGAGAAAGGGCCAAGGAGATAGAACATGTAATAGAGGAGCTTGATTGCATTCAGGAGGAGTATGATCTTGCTCATTGTCCTAAAAATTTAGAAAATAGGAGTTTGGATCAGCAGGAGGATTGGTTTGATTTTGGAGTTGAGGATAATTTTCAGTTCATTGATAATCCTTTATTTGAGTGGGATGCTAATTTGACGCATGGTAATCCACTTTTCGAGTTGGATGACAGAGACCTAACCAATTATAGTGATCAGAGTGGATTTGATTACAAGATTTGGGACCCTGGTGCAGTTTCCATCCATGAGATGTTGTCTCAAGATTGGTGTAGTAGGTCGACTTCTAGTGTTAGTATTGCTGCCCACTTTCTGATCACCTTTTATTTGATTTTAGATTCTAGTCTACAGATGAGTTGGATGGTTCCTTCAATCCAGTAGTTGAGTAGCTCATGGTTGAGGCTGGATGCTAGATGTGATTTGATCATAGGAGATGATTTTGTTGCTATTTCCATACTCATCTCTCCTATGTTTTCAGTAGGATTTTAGTTTGATTATCGCTTCCCTTACATTTTTTTTGTTGGTTATGGTGACATCTTTTGATGAGCAGATTGATTTTGAGCTTTGGCAAGCCTTTGGGTAGCTAGCTATGAGTGTTTTTCTGGACATAGTTTATTCATTTATTGCTTCCACTTTGGTGAGTTACGCTCATTGCAGTTACTTCATGGAGATGATATGCATAATTGAACAGGTAGTGTCCTAATGATTGCAATGATTTCGGTGTGTTGGTGTGTTCGAAACCTTTCGTTTGACACTTGGAGGTTAAGTGTTGATGTTATGATTTTGGTTTGCGACAGCAGAGGCATTTCCTGGCTGGCAAATTTCAGAGATGTGGTAGTGATTGACTTGCTTCATGTTTGGGGCATCACGAGGTGTGATGTTGGGGTTTATGTTTTATGATTGAGCAGGGTGTTTTTTATGTTGCCTAGGATTGTGATTGACAGTGAGTTTGCTGATGTGGTCTTCTCTGAGTTGCCTTGGCAAAATATATTTCATGGCATTGATTTCAATCCTTTCAAGTATTTTAGTGTGGGCTTTGATGATGTTTACTTTATGGAGTTCTTGGATAGTGGAGTGCAGTTTGGGCAAGATGGTTTCACAGTTTTGATCAGAGTAGCGCAACGTCAACATGATGTTCCTTTCTAAGACTAACTTGGAACGTTGGGATCATATTGTTTTGTAGTTCAACAACCATTTGGGATGAGAGAGCCAGTGTTAGCTTTCTAGAATTTACTCCTATGGCACATTAGTTTGGTTCTCTTGAAGAGCATTTCTTTGAGGAATTGATCGAGTTTATGTAGTATTTGATTACTATTCTTACACGAGGTTTTCAAGAGGTCTCTTGTGTTGGTACCTTGCAGGACAGTGCTTTGACCAAATGGTGCTACAGATCTCTTAGGTTGACTTGGGACCCTGGGATCTTGGTTTTAAGATGGATCAGCCTGTTGTTTCTAGAGTTGTGATGGCATTGCTTGAGGACAAGCAATCTTTGGGAAGGGAGGACTGTAATGTCCCCTTTTTTGGTATTACTTATTTGGGCCAGTTCGGTGATTTGATTCACTATTTTTTAGTAAGTGCTATATTTAGTAATTGGTCCTAGCAACAATGTCTTGCAGGGTTTCCAGTTTGGACAATGCTTGATAGTTCTTTGGTGAGTTCCAATGTTTTAGCCTATTATTCACTAAAGTCTTCAAAAGGTGATTTTATAACTTATGTTATAATGTTATAAAAGACCCCCTTTGCCTAGTTGAGCAATGTTGTTTTAAAAAGGGGACAATGTATTTCAAATGGACGCCTAGAAAAGAGGTTTATTTATCATTTTTTAAGGCTAATGTTATGCCTCATAAGGTGGGACGCCTTGTTTGGGCTTAATGTCAATTTTAAATAAAAAATCAAAAGTGGAATTTCGAAGGCAAAAAATTGGACTCCCCTCTTGGGGTAATTTCATGTCACTTCATAAAGTGAAATGAGAGGGAAAACATATTCAAATTCAAATGCAAGTTGCCCTAATTCTTCCCTCACTTTATAAATATGAGTTTGAGCTCTCATTTGCATATGGAGGATTTGACAACTTAAGGAGACTCAACTAGATTGTTTCCAGAACTTATACATTGCTGGTTGAGAATGAAAACCCTTTCCTTCAGTTGCTGGTTTCGGTGGTGAAAAACCCACCCTAGCTGGTTGGAGTGATTCTACCTCAGGAATCACCATTGTTTTCAAGAGTTTGATCTTTCTAGGGTTTCAAATATGAAGTTATATGAAGTTTTTGGAGTGCTAATTTATGGTGTGGTTGGTAATGAATTTTGATGCCCTTTGGAGTGTTTTCTTTATTGGTTTGTTTGATTTCTCAGACCTGGCTGTACCATTCCAGCCTCAGGCTATTCCTTCATATTGTTCACAAAGGCCAAGTGGTAGACAATAGGGTTTTGGGTATTTTACCAAAGGATTTGCTGACCTGGGCGATCTTATTAAACTGATTTTGAAGGTTGAAATATTTTCTGGAATTTTAGAATGCAAATCGCCCAATTTGGTTGGGCCGTACAGCTGCAGGGAGACTTTTTGGAGTGAGGGTCTGATTTGTTGGTTTTGTTTGAAGCTGCAAAATACCTTTAGGGAGGCGCCTAAGCATTATAGAGGATCCTATGAATCTCAAAGTCAGTTTTAGGTGTTCAGAAAATGGCAATAAAATTATTATAAATCGCTCCTGTTAGCCCAGCTTCCTTGTGGGGTAGTTGCAGCAGGTCTGCGCCTAAATCTGATCATTGGTAGTGACTGAAAACGGGCGGTTAGGAGCTTAGTTAACAGTTCTAAGCAATCTCTTGGTGCAAAGTAGTGATTGAGGGAGCCTCTATGGCTTAATACCACAGCTGGGTATCATCTGGAGGAGCGTTGACAGGGTTAAGCTGCCCTCTGATGACTGAAACTACTCAGAGAAAACAGCAACAGCAAGACTGTGATTTACTTTCAACACCCCTTCCCTGAAGGTACTTCTATTTCACAGTTTGTTGGATCTCATCAGATGTGCTCTTGGAAGAAATTATGTAATTTTGAGCTTCATATTTTGTAACAGTAGTCTGATAGTGAAAAGAATCAATTTAACTTGAAATGCAATTTTACTTGAAATGCAATGTCTGAGTTTAAAATGATGTAACCTTTCTATGTTTACATTCTTCCTATCTGCATAATCTATGCCTTTGCTTGAATCACTTCTTGAAAACAGATCAAATTGGAAAAAGAAATCACAAAAAAAATCAAGGGGTGGTTTCTATGTTTACATTCTTTCCTATCTGCATAATCTATGCTTTTGTTTGAATCACTTCTTGAAAATAGATTAAATTGGAAAATGAAATCACAAAAAAAATCAAGGGGTGGTCATTACATATTGAAAGAGGAGGGTGAATTAGTATAAGACAATTCTTTATTTTTAAACTAACAACCACAATAATGTCAATTGCACAATATCATTCACATAAGATCTAACAATTATGCAACACAAGAATACACGATTTACGTGCAAACCCTTACGAGAGAAAACCATGGAAAAATACTGCTTTTTATATAAATCTCTTTTACAATCTTTGTAGGGACGAACTTACAAGAGACAACAATCCCCTCTTATGCAATTTGTGAGCACCAATCCATTGGAGACACCAATCCCCACTTGTGGAATTTGTAGGCACCAACCCATTGGAGACACCAACCTCTCCAATATGGGGCACCAACCTCTCCAATACGAGGCACCAAACTCTTCAATAGAATCTTGTCTTCTTGAGAATAAATCTTCATTACAAATATTCATACACAAATCTGCATATATTCTCTTTCTTAAATTTTTATACATAAATCTGCATATATTCTTCTTCTTAAATCTTCTTGTTCTTGAATGATATATCTTTGTGTCTCACACACTTCTCTTCTTCACAAATCTGCTTGTATGATATTACATTTATTCCACTCTCCTCACACATTTCTTATTCCCTTTTATATCTTCATATTTCTATGAAGAGATACATTCTTTCAAAGATAGTGACCCTAATAATTGCTGCCTTTTCACACATATCCACAATAATATATATTTTTAGCCTCCGCACACTTCTCTCTTGACTAATAGATCTTCCTTTCAATTCCACACACACCTCTCTCTTACTTTCCATAAAGTCTATTTATATCCTTACTTCTCAATGAAGAGTTGCATCTCTTTGAAAAGAGATAACTCTTTAAAAGGCTATGTCTTTTTGTCAAGACTAATTGCTGCCTTTTAATACTTTTTCTTTCTCCTTAATAACGGCTTTTGAATGATCTTCTATTATTTTCTTATTCTTCAATGGTCATAGCTCTTCAACATATCTCTTCACTATTCTTAACTAGATCTTCAATTAATAATATTCATTCACTTCATTCTTCTATATTCCTCTTATTTACTTCATGCTACATATTCTAATTCCATACACTTCTTTGAATGATAAAACTTTCCCACACATAACATCTCATGGAATGGCTTCTCTTATATATCTTGTCTCATCATGAGACACAACCCTTCACCTTACCCTTGTGACTTTTGGTTAAACTAATCTTTATTTAATTAATTTCTTTATCATGTAAGAAGCGCTTTATAATATATCTTCTATTCATTCCCTTATTGACATTTGATTCAATCCATTATTGATATATCTTTTGTTGCTCCACTCACACACTTCATCTTTTATCCACTCTTCTCAATTTGTTTTTACTTGGTCTTCAAACAGCGATTAGTGGCCTTTGGCCTTTGTCCTTCATACAATTTCTTCTATTGACAAAGTGCTCTTCTCACGTTTGACATCAATGACAAACTCTTTCATTCGCTTTGACATTAATGACAACATTTCCAACATCATATAGAGAAGAAGTTGAACAAGAAGACAATCTGCTATGATGCCTTAAACAAGAACAACTTCTTGTGGAGATTCAATTGTAGGAAGCTCAACTTGCCACCCTCAAGAATTTGTAATGTCCCCAACTCAAATCAAGATGATTAGCAGCAGATATGCTGTCCTTTCCTTGGATTACCCAAAAGGAAGAGGATGTAGAGCATCATTGGGTAAGATATGGAGTCTTTGGCTTGTTTTAAATTCTATTCTTAAGTTGTGTGCACGTCTTTTATGCAACTTAAGTGAACTTATTTTAAGTTATGGGTGTGTCTTTTTAGACAACTTAAGAGTTTCCTAGCCAAAGGGCTTAAGTTGTCCCCTTTTCTTGTACTTAAAGTGACTTTTAAAACATGTGACAAATTGCCAAAGGGGGGCGTACATCTTCTAGGAGCTAATAAGTGTAAACTTTAGGGTTTTATCTTGGGCCATTGGATTAAGAGGTGGAGTTTCAAGGGTGGAGATTATTTCTTCCTTTTAGGAGTTGTTATATAACTCTTTGAGGGTTCATTTTGGTCTCATTATGTGATTAAGTTTTCTATTTATTGTTGCTGCAACTTGGCTTGAGGATTGAAACCCTTAAGTATCCCTGATTTCAGTGAGACATACAGGCTCTCCCTAGTTGGAAGAGTGTATTTCGGTGGAAGAACTCCAGTTTGTGAAACCCTAGCACATTATTATTTTTGGGCTGCAAGTATTCATCAAGTTTGGAGGCCAAATTAGAGGAGAATCTCAGTGCTGAAGACTTAGATCTAGAAACTCCTACAAGTGCAAATTGTCAATTTCTGAGCATAAGGTGGATGGCTACTGAGGAGCACATAAAATATACCTAGCGTTGACCATTTTGGGAGCCTAGCGCCATTTTGAGGGTTGGCTAGGGTTTGGAAATAATTTTGAACCATTTTGAGGTATTTTTGGTATTAAAATCTGCATATTTATCCCTGTTAATCTCTGAAATTTTAAGAGGAATCGTTGTAATGCATTTTTTCAATTTCTAGGCTGTTTAGTGAATTTTCTGCAACTTTATTATATTCAAAAATATTTAGAAATTCCTAAAAATCATAAAAAATCAGAAAAATATTTTTGAGCATAGATCTAAGTTTGTTGAACGGTTTTCTATCTGAAAATAAAATATCAGATTTTTTATTGCATATTTTTGGAGATATTGTTGTTTTTTTATTATCCCTATTTAGGGATATTATAGTGGTATCAGAGTTGCAAGAACTTGGTAGCCTGTTTGGGTTGGTTGCATGCGTGGAAAGGGTGCCATAGCTTGGAAAAGCAGAATGAATTAATGGCGAATACCAATCAACCACTAGCATCAAATAAAGAAGAAGCAAAACAAATGTTTTCAGAAATGCTGAAACTGTAAAATGATAACAATCTTTATTTGAGTCAGATGGTTCATAACACAACATATGGGATTTTAGTGCATACAGAGAGAGAAGTAAATAGCAATGTTGCAGAAAATAAGGAACATTTTACCATCAAATTCACGGGTTCGTCACAATCCAGACTGTTCATGCCTACTTTCATACAAGATGATGAGCCTACACAAGAGGAACCTATAGAAGATAATGAGGATGCTGAAATATTAGCTAAGTATCAATCTTTGGGACCGGATTTTCAATCAGCCATCTCTTTCAAGGACTACTTGGAGGTCACCAAGCACCTAAAGCCCAAGCAAAAACATAATCAAGGGAAGCAAAATTATGGGTTGCAGAAGAGGTTGGGACAACTATCCCTACCTAGTTTTGATGGATTATCCAAGTGTACGGCTAGAGCTTGGATTCATAAATTGGACACTTATCTTGCACTGAATTAGATGAAGGAGATTGAGACCATCAAGTTTGCTACCCTCCACCTTGAAGGAGCTGCACATGAGTGGTGGTATCATGGGATAGTGACACAAGGATATGGAGCAATAGTCTCTTATGATCAGTTTCGTACTACATTGATAGAATGGTTTGACCGTAAGGATTCAGAGGCACACTCCAGAGAGTTAGCTCAGTTGAGATAGGTTGGGACACCTGATGCATATATTTTAGAGTTTCAGCGATTATTAGTTATGGTTTCTAATGTGATCGAGAAGAGGTTAATTTCTTGGTTCATAGAGGGTTTGTCAGAACCTCTCAGAGGTTGGGTCAAAGCTTTTGACCCACCATCCTTGCAAGATGCTATTAAGCGGTCAAGGAATATGGAGTTATCTACACCACAAGCTAGGTTTCCTAGCAAGTTTCCGCAGAGATCTTCACCGCATAATTGGCCATAGAGGAAGGACAAGAAACCAGAGTATACTAGACCAGCGAGAGATATCTAAGCCAGTTGGTGGGACATCTCGTGATTTGAGGGACGCATTGAGATGGAAGAGGTTTTTCTTTGATTGTTGTGAGCCTTGGACACTTGGACATAAGTGTAAGAGTGGGGGAAAAGCCCACTAGATTGAGGTCTTTAAGGATCCTAGTGATGATGAGTTGGAGGAGACCCAGGTTCATGATGAGCAGCAGGAGTAGATGGATGGGGAGTCAGGCGTAGATGAGCATCAGGATGATTTGGCACAAATGGAGGGTGCGATTGCAACTCTCTCTACCATTCCTCATTATAATGCTTTTAGAGTTAAGGGCGTTATGTAGGGCCAGTGGGTTGTTGTATTGATTGATAGTGGGGCTACCCACAACTTCATTGGTACGTCCTATGTGAAAAAGTAGGGTTTGAAAGTTGAGCATGATGGTTTCCGTGTGAAGATAGTGAATGGCACATTGCATTGTGTTAATCTTGTGCCACAGTTGAGTATGTCTTTGGATAAATACACCCTTACCGACGATTTCTATGTGATTGACATTGAGGACACCAATGTTGTATTGGGTGTTCAGTGGTTGCATTCTATAAGTCCATATGTCATGGACTTTAAAATTATGCAATTGAGTTTTATAGTAGATGGTAAGAAGGTGGTGTAATGAGGCTTATCTTTGGAGGCGCCTAGAGTTATTTCAGCCAAGAGGATGGAGAGAAATTTTCGGCATTCAAAGGCTAAGTGGGCAGTGTAGTGTTTTGTTTTAGATAAGTCTTTGGATATAGGACAACGTAGATATCATGTTAACATATAGGGTTTGTTGGACAAGCATAGTTTGGTGTTTTTAGATTTACCACATGGACTACCTCCGAATCATGGATTTGATTATGCCATTGAGCTTGAGGATAGCAAACCAATGGTTACGGATCCCTACCGTCATCCTAAAAAATTCAAGGATGAGATTGAGAAGACTGTTCAGGAATTGTTGGATGTCGGACATATATAGCCTAGTTCTAGTCCTTTTGCTTCCTATGTTGTTTTGGTGAAGGATGGTACGATGAGGATGTGCATAGATTATCGTGCACTTAATAAGAAGACCATCAAGAACAAGTATCTTATTCCGCGTATTGATGAGTTGTTGGATGAGCTACATGGAGCAGTCTATTTTTCCAAAATAGATCTTCGTTCAGGATACCATCATATTCAAGTTCGAGAGTAGTATGTACACAAAACAACTTTTAGGTGCCACTATGGACATTTTGAGTATTTGGTGATGCCCTTTGGATTATCAAATGCTCTGGCTACTTTTTCAGTCTTGCATGAATCATGTGTTCAATAAGTAGTTGTGGAAATTAGTGTTGGTTTTCTTTGATGACATCTTAGTATATAGCAAGATGTGGGAAGAGCATCTTCGGCACCTTGATGAGGTATTGAGTATCTTGGCAGCTAATTCTCTTTTTGCGAAAGCCTCTAAGTGTGAGTTCGGTATGACTGAGCTATTGTATCTAGGATATGTCATTGGGAATGGTGGAGTGAAGGCACATAGGGAGAAGATTCAAGCTATATTCTATTGGCCACCACCCAAGAACGTGTCACAATTGAGGGGCTTCGTTGGTCTATGCATATACTATAGATGGTTTGTGAAGGGGTTTTCTTCATTAACTGCTCCTTTGACAAATTTGACCAAGAAGGATGCTTTCATGTGGATGGATGAGACTCAAAGGATCATGGATCATCTTAAGAAGGTAATGAGTGCTTGTCCTGTTTTGGCTTTACCGAACTTCTCTAAACCTTTTGTGCTTGAGTGTGATGCATTTGGTATTGGTATTGGGGCTGTTTTGATGCAAGACAAGCATCCCATTGCTTATAAGAGCCGAAAATTAAATGAAGTTGAAAGGAGGTTATTTACATATGATAAGGAGATGTTGGCAATCATGCACACACTTGAAAAGTTTCGCCAATATCTTGTGGGCAGCAAGTTTATAGTGAGGACTGATCATAATAGCCTTAAGTATTTCATGGAGCAAAAAGGACTAAACGAGAGACAACAACGTTGGGTAAGTAAGCTACAAGGATATGATTTTGACATTGAATCTGTCAAAGGGAAAAATAATGTTGTTGCTGATGCATTGTCTAGAAGTCCTACATTTTGCTCACTTTTAGAAATTTGAGCCTCTTGGAAGGACCACATACTAATTGAATATTCAAAGAATCAGCATGCTTGTGATATTTTAGATGGTAAAATTGATGATGAAAGATATAAAGTGCTGAATGACATCATGTATTACAAGGATATAATCTACTTAGTGCCCGAAAGTAAGCTAAAGCATAAGATTCTTATTGCTGTTCATAACACTTAGCTTTCTGGTCATCTTGGTTATTTGAAGACAGACAGGTACATTCGTGAAAGATTTTCATGGAAGGGTATGAAGGATGATGTTCTTAAGCATGTGAGGGAGTGAATAGAATGTCAAAGGAACAAGGCTGCAGTTTTTTTTCCAACAGGACTGCTACAACCACTTCCTATTCCCAATCAAAAGTGGGAACAAATATCGATGGATTTCATTACAAGGCTACCTAAGGTGAATGTTAAGGACTATATTTTAGTCGTGGTGGATAGACTTACAAAATATGCCCATTTTATGCCAATGCCTTCCGAATTTAAAGCACCACAAATTGCTGGTTTGTTTTTTGAACAAGTTTTTAGACTTCATGGAGTGCCAAAGAGGATTGTAAGTGACAGAGATCGCATATTTATCAACTCTTTTTGGCAAGAGTTGATGAAGTTGGCTAGAACGAAACTTGATCATAGCACTAGTTATCATCCTTAAATGGATGGTCAAATGGAAATTGTTAACAAATGGCTTGAAGGCTACTTGAGGAACAATGTTTCGGGACAGCAAAAAGTGTGGGCAAAATGGTTACATTGGGCAGAATTTTGTTACAACACTACAATATCACATGAGCATAGGCATGACTCCTTTCAAAGCTTTGTATGGTTATGAAGCTTCTACATTTGTGGATTTGGTTTTTTTTTATTCTCAAGCTCCAAAATCTCGAGTGGGCTAAAGAGAATCAAGATAGCCTCAGTGCACTCAAAGAGAATATTCAAATTGCACAGGAACAATAGAAGAAATATGCTGATCGTCATCAAGTTGAAAGGTCTTTTGAGGTGGGAGACATAGTATTTGTGCGTCTTCAACCTTATAGACAATCTTCATTGAAGGTAAGTGGAGTAGAAAAACTTAAACTAAGGTTTTTATGGGC
The DNA here is from genome assembly GCA_007258455.2 of Sequoia sempervirens. Classification (NCBI taxonomy): domain Eukaryota; kingdom Viridiplantae; phylum Streptophyta; class Pinopsida; order Cupressales; family Cupressaceae; genus Sequoia; species Sequoia sempervirens. The sequence goes on from VDFB02263889.1 coordinate 44,144, forward strand.
CTTTCAAGGTGACTAAGAGAAATGGTGAAGTAGCATATGAATTGGAGCTGCCATCCACAAGGAAGATTCACAATGTATTCCATGTGTCATGTCTCAAAAAGGCACTTGGACAGCATGTGATCCCTTCAACGGAATTGTCTCCCATGGATGAAGAAGGTAAATTGATACTTATTCTAGAAACAATTTTGCAAGTAAGGGAGAAAAGGTTGAGGAATAAAGTAATTTCTGAATATCTAATCAAGTGGCAAAGCTTGCCTTTGGAGGATGTACATGGGAAGGAAGGAGATTCTTAAGCATCCTAGTCTTCAAATGCTTGAGGACAAACATTCTTTGGGTGGGGAGGACTGTAATGTCCCCAACTCAAATCAAGATGATTAGCAGCAGATTGGTTGTCCTTTCCTTGGATTACCCAAGAGGAAGAGGACATAGAGCATCATTGGGTAAGATATGGAGTCTTTGGCTTGTTCTAAATTCTATTCTTAAGATGTGTGCACGTCTTTTTATGCAACTTAAGTTATTTTAAGTTATGGACACATCTTTTTAGGCAACTTAAGAGTTTCCTAGCCAAAGGACTGAAGTTGTCCCCTTTTTATGTAATTAAAGTGACTTTTAAAACATGTGACAAATTGCCAAAAGGGGGTGTACATCTTCTAGGAGCTGATAAGTGCAAACTTTAGGGTTTTATCTTGGACCATTGGATTAAGAGGTGGAGTTTCAAGGGTGCAGATTATTTTTTTCTTTTAGGAGTTGTTATATAACTCTTTGAGGGTTCATTTTGGGCTCATTATATGATGAAGTTTTTTGTTTATTGCTGCTGCAACTTGGCTTGAGGATTGAAACCCTTAAGTATCCTTGATTCCGGTGAGACATACCTAGTCAGAAGAGTGTGTTTTGGTGGAAGAACTCCAGTTTGTGAAACCCTAGCACATTATTATTTTTGGGCTATAAGTATTCATTAGGGTTGGAGACAAAATTAGAGGAGAATCCCAGTGCTGAAGACTCAGATTTGGAAACTTCTACAGTTGCAAATCGTCAATTTTTGAGGATAAGGTGGATGGCTACTGAGGAGCACATAAGATATACCTACCATTGACCATTTTGGGAGCCTAGCGCCATTTTGAGGGTCAACTAGGGTTTGGAAATAATTCTGAACCATTTTTAGGTTTTTTTGTTATTAAAAATCTGCATATTTATCCTTGTTAAGCTCTAAAATTTTAAAAGGAATTGTTGTAATGCATTTCTGCAATTTCTAGTTTGTTTAGTGGATTTTTTGGAACTTTATTACATTAAAAAATATTCAGAAATTCCTAAAAAATCATAAAAAAATCAGAAAAATATTTTGAGCATAGATTTGAGTTTGTTGAAGGGTTTTCTATCTGAAAATAAAATATGAGAATTTTTTATTGCATATTTTTGGATATATCATTATTTTTCTATTATCCCTATTTAGGGATATTACAAAATCCAAATGCCTTCTCAGTGAGTAGAGAGGATGATTTTCTTTATGAGGAAGCCGTTTTTGAGTACTATGAAGATGAGGATGATCAATATGATGCATTTGGATATGACTCCGTGGAAGGAGAAGATGAATACAATGAGTATGATGTAGTTGATCTAGAGTTTCAAGATGAGCATAATTTTGATGCAAAAAAGTTTGAGTTGCCTGCTCATGACATAGAATATCATAGGTAACTCATCTAGCTATCCCAACAACCCATGCCACTATGTGAAGGCACAACAACCCATACAGATGCAATAGTGGTGCAGGTCAGGAATGAATATTAGTTGAGAGATGAGTAGGTGCGTACACAAAGTGATGTTGTGACTAGATCAAGTAAATATTTTTGTGCAGTGGTAAGAACTCGCAAAGGGTAGAGGATAAGATGAGGGACAATAGTGTAATAAAGAGGGTGATTGAGAGGAAGATGAGTCCAATACGGCAACAGGTAGTGAAGGAGATAGAGTTGCCAACAACTCATGAACATGAGATTCCAAAAGGAGCAAATTTGAATAGTGACAAGGCACAATTGGTTTAGTCCTTGCATTGGAAGTATGATGTATAGGAAGTGACTTGAACGAGGAATTGGATGTTCCTTCTTCAGTCAAGTCATGCCTTGCATCCTTGATGCATATGATTTGACCTTCCTATATGATCAAATAGGCCTACCATGTGAAGAGGTCAACATATAGAGGGAAGAGGAATGCCTACACATTGAAGAGGACAATTGTAACAGCACAAATGAAGTTCCATCCATTTATGCTGGTCTAGATTTTCTCTTAGGAGATCATGATGATGAAGATCAGACCATTGCTAATTTCCTCCTATGCCTTGCTCATGTCATAGATGCAAATGAGGAATCAATCATATGGAGTGACGAACTAGCTAATACATATATGCAAATCAAGGAAGCTCATTAGGATGCATCAGTCTTGGTAAGTTTAGATATTTTTGAAACCTTTTATCATTTCCCCTTTGCCACACCATATGCTACAATTGTTATGGTCCAAAAATGAAGATGGGTAGGAAAATTCTATTCCATTGATCAGTAGGTCTTCACATAATGACAAGTGGAGATGTGCACCAAGGATTGACAAGATGATATCCATGGAAGATATTGGTGCAGTTGTGGATATAATAGAGTTTAGTGAGGCAGATTTCAAATGTGCATCCACCTTGTTCCACTTCAAGAATGATCTGGGAGGCAAGGGTATAATATTTTTCCTAGAGAACCTGAGTTGCACCCTCTAAATGGAATGATGGTTAGTAGGGAAGACTTGATTTGCAGCTCCAAAGGTATGCTTTGATGTTATGGGAAAATTAGAATGGTTTGCTACTCAAATGTTCTAGATGTAGAAGAAAATGGATCGTGATGTGGTCATATAAATTTGTTGAGGGGTGTGGTGACAATCCATATCACCTCAAGAGCTTGGAAAAAGAATTAGTGAAGTTGTTGATCCATGATACTTTGGACTAGCAATGCTTTTGTAAGTATTGTTCCTACCCTACATATGTGTTTTGTTTCTTTTCCTGTCATGTCTTGTAAATATTGTTTTGTGTGTGTCTTTGTGCAGTCATGATCCTTGTTTCATCATGACAAAGTGTATTTGTTCCGGCCTCCTTTTTGTTAGAGATTGGAGGCAGATATCTATCAATTAGATGCAAATATGAACAATTAAACAGAGAAATAGAACACACAGAAATAATGGACAGCAAAAGAACAACACCAAGATTTAACGTGGTTCACCCAAAACCAGGCTACATCCACCAACGAAGGGTCCAATATATATTAAACTTCCAACAAAAAGCCTTTACAAAGACATGCAACAACATCTGCAACTTGCAACAACGTTTTTCTCCACGTTTTACCACTGCTGTTTTTACAGAGTCTTTGTTGTGGGTGCCTGCAGCACTTCCTACGTTTTTCCAACCACAAAACTGTGAACTTCTGCTAACATTTTCCACGCCCAGCTGCCCTCAAAACTCAAAACCGAGTGTTTGTAAAACCTCCTGCACATGTCCCATTAATTAGAACAAAGTGTAGCCATTGGTTTTTACTCATGCACCCAATAACATTTTTCTTTTGGGCAGTTACAATAACTATTTGCAGCTGTTCATTTAATTGTAATTTAAATATTTGTAACTGTTCATTTCTAGCATTTAATAATTGTTTGTAATCATTCTTTTAAATACAAGTGCAACATAAATATTTATTAAGCGCAACAAATTATTTAATGAAAATAATATGAAGATTTTTGCATCTAAGTCTGATTTGTCTCTATAACACAAGACTTTTGGTCCATTGTTTTGGTCTACTCCCAAAGTTCTAGATTCGTGCTATGCCTGCAAGAGACACACATCCCCAACTAGAGCCAATGTTGGTGTTCAATTTGATTGTGTCCAATTGTGGTTGAATCCTAGCCCCTTTTGCATTTTGGCTTTATCATCCTTGTCATAGATAACTGATCTGAGATGTTTCCTAATGGGTCCTCTTGGTCAAAGTTTGCATATGTTCTCCCTTTTGATATTCTATGTGTTTGCCAATGTGTTAGAAATTGCAAAGATTCAAGAAAATTCTAAGTATCAATGTTTTATGTTCAAATTTCTAAGGACTATGCTTTTGTCAGAGTTCTGGAGTTTTCCTTCCCAACATGTTTTTCCTCAGAACCTTGATTCCCTAATCCTTTACACCAAGTTACCTTTCTGAGCTAGAGTTTCGGCCATCTCTTTATTTTGGTACCTTTTCTTTGGCATCCCTAATCCCTGAATTCTGCCGTTTTCTTCTATATACTTTTTTGAAGTTGGAAATGTGGGAATACTTCTAATGTGGTACAAGGAATGGAGTGTCCTTGAACCTTGATCCCCAGCACTTTTCACTATGTATCCTTATTTGCATGCCTTAAGGGATAGATTTCTTGTTTCCTTCAACCCTTGAAACCCTGACAACATAAAGTTCTAAAGTTCAATATGTCGGGAAATTTGTGTGTTCACACACTTCTCAAAACCTCAACAAAAAGAACAAATTAGATGGCCAAGTTAAGAAAGTTAGCATGTTTGCAAGTTCGTGAACCCGTTGAAGGGTTGACAAGGTTCAAAATGTCACCAAGTTCATGAACTTGCCAAAAAGTTGACAAGAAAGGGCCAAGTTTGTGATATTGGTGAGTTAATGAGTTTGCAAACTCATTGAAAGATTGATAAGGTTTGTGAACTCATAAAAACTTTGACAAGGGAGAAAGTGAAAAAGAAAAAGGTTTGTAAGGATGAAGTTCTAGAATCTAAACATTGGCAAGTTAATGAGTTTGTGAACTCGCCGAAAGGTTGACAAGCAAAGTAACAAAGTGTAATGTCCCCTTTTGGGATAACCCTAAATCTTGCCCTAGAATCACAAGCTTAATGTAGTTAGGGTTATAACTTACCACTTAAATGCTTCAAGCAAGATAAATCTTGGTTTAGGTCTTGCAATCATGTTAGATAATATTGGAAATATAATTCATATGATCAAAACATAATAAATACCCTATCTATTGAGCTATACAAAATACATGATTATTTCAAAACTTTCTAAACTACCAATATTCATAATGCCTAGTGGAAGTTTTAATCATAATAGGACCTAGATGAGAAGCACGATAAGTCTGCCCAAAGCTATCCATCTAAGATCAAGAGCACGAGCGTCCAACCAAGACAACCCACCCCTTGGCCCCGAGCGACAGGAACGCCTGAACAAAGACAATTCCACCCTCGAAGTGGCGTGCTTAGTGGATACACTTGTACCTGCTTTTCCTATCCATGTTGTCTTATCCATCCTCCTTATGATTGAGACTCCTTGAATCCATCCTAACAATCAATCATAGTTTGGCTTGATAGGAAATTCTTGGAAGGGGTGCTTATAAACTACTCAACCCATCTAAACCCAAGAGCATGAGCGTTCAACCAAGACAACCCACCCCTTGGCCCCAAGCGGCAGGAGCATCCGACCAAGACAATTCCACCCTCAGAGTGGCTTGCTTAGCATGGGAGGCCTGTAAACACCATCTAAGCCCAAGAGCACGAGCGTATGACCAAGACTACCCACCTCTTGGCCTCAAGCGGCAGGAATGTCCAACCAAGAATATTCCACCCTTGGAGTGGCGTACTTAGCATGGGAGGCCTATAAACAACATCATCCTAACTTGCCTCCTTCGACCTTATATCTGATTGATCATAGGCTACGAACATACATAAATATATAGATACAATCTATTCATGTTTATATTGAAGAGTCATTATTACGTATAAGGCTCAATAATTGCTGCAAGCATCCTTATTGGGTAATCGGAAATCATGTATACATAAATATATTTAAAATTATTTGTTCAATAGCATATTAGCAATGCTATAAGAATCAATAGTGCATGCATAATCTTACTATTCCAAAATGACATTAATAAGTGACATCAACTAGATAAATACTATTATGTAAAAACGGTATCAATCATCAATATTATAATATATATTTATATATTTATCAATTATCAAATATTAATATCAACATTAATATCTTTATCAATATCAAATATTAATATATTTATTAATTACCAAATATTAATATCTACATTAATATTTATTAATATCAGATTGTTTATCAATTACCAATTCCTAATATATTTATCAATCATTAATATTTACATTCATAACATATTTAACAAATATTATTTTCTAACTATATAAAGGTATTTATGACTGCTGATTTAGAGTTATGAAAATACTCACCTAATACTTACCACTTCGATTTGTAGAAACCTCTTATTTCCCCAACTGACGATGCCTTCTCCTTTTGGTAATTGTCCTCCTTTATATCTTTGTATCTTAAAGAGACGTATCCCTTGACCGATCGTTGCCCTTTTTAAAACTAATCGGTGCCTTTATGAACACCACCTTTGGAAATTACTTTTATTTCCTAATATCACTGCATCCAATTAAGCATTATTCCTTATTCTTAATGGACATCACTTCACTCTTTATTATTTTAACTGCTCCTTTTTCAAGTGCTGCCTTCTTGTTATAGTTGATTTATTCTCTTGAACATATATGTATTATGTTATTCTATATATTTTGTATTATTAATATGTTCCACCGTGAGAGGAGGGGCCAGAACTAACAAGTTTCAGGAAGGGGGGTTAAAGGCCCAATTTAGACGGGCGGCCGGGGGGGAGGTGGGGGGACAGGGTGTATATACTATATACTATACATATGGTACTTAAAATGCTAGTTATGAAAAGATGTATAAGACTATTAAGAAGTAAAATAGCAAAATTGAAATACTAAATTAGTACTTGAACATTGAACATTGAATATTGAAGCTTTCAATATCAAATTACTAATTAGAAATTAGAATAGTAATACTCAATACTAGAATGTAACAATTGTTGAATTGGCAAATGGAGTATTTCTATTATATTATATCAAAAATATTTGATTATAAAGATGATTACAATGAGTAGCATGATTATATGATATCAAAACAAGTACAAAATCAAAATGTCAAAATGACAAAACGTAGTGGAGGCAGAGGCCTCTAATCATCCCTCGGGAGGTCGGCAAACTCCTCATCACTGGAACCACTGGACTCCTCAAGGTCAAGATTTGCCAAAGGAACACCAACCAGCCCTATATCTGAAGCATCCTCATCCTCATCAATCTGTGATGGCTCCTCTGGCTCTATCGTTGTGCATTGGCCACTTGGGTATCCTTCTCTATCAATTGACCCAATACTCTATCCCTCTCTGCCAACTTCTCCTCAAGAGCTGCCACTCTCGTTTGCTCAGCTGCCAACTGCTCTTATAACTGTACTATGATGGTTGATTGTATTGCAATTTGGCAATTCCAATAAATTTGATGGGGGTCTGGGGGCAACCCCCCAGCGGGGTCGAGGGCAGCGCCCCTCGCGGGGGTTTGGGGGCAACGCGCCCCACGGGGTCAAGGGGCAGCGCCCCTTGCGGGGGTCTGGGGGCAGCGCCCCCAGCGGGGTCGAGGGGCAGAGCCCCTCGCGGGGTCCGGGGGCAGCGCCCCTGGCGCGCTCCCTGTCGCGGTACAGGGCGGGGTCGAGGGGCAGCGCCCCCGCGCCAAGACCAATTTAACACTTTTGAAACCACTCGAAACTACATCACGCACCTCATTTTCATGATTTTTCCACAGGTTCTGAATAGTGCTAACGAAGCCGAAAAATACATATTTTGCATTGTTTCTCTTAGACTTTACTTTCTCCTGGTCGATGCTTGGTACGACAATGGATGGGTCCCACATGCCCTTAGGGTTCGAATAGAACTAATAAAATATTAAAAAATGTTTTAAATTTTTTTTTTATTTGCTTTTTGGCTGTCAGTCGCGGGAGACGCCTTATTATTAAATAGACTATTAAAAAAATCTTTAAAAATTGAGTTTTAATGTTGCAAATGGCTGTCCGCCGCGGGAGACGCCTGGGCGTCCCCGAGACGCTCGAGGGACGCCCAGGCGTCTCCCTCGGCGTCTCGGGGACGCCCAGGCGTCTCGGAGGCGGCGAGCGCCGCGGCGCAATGCGTAGCGCCCCGGTCTCCGGGGCGTCAGGTCGAAGGGCAGGAACCTGAAGGGGGGGACGCGTCCGGGGTTCCTTGTATTATTAATATATTAATTTTATATTACTATTATTAATATAATTATAATATCAAATTTTTAATAATATTTATATTTTTATATTTGATAATTGTAATTATAATATTATCTTGTGATAATTATAATTATAATGATATTAAATTGCTAATATTTCTTTTTTATATTTTCATATGTATTTCGTTATTTATTTATTTGCATTTCAATGCTTTATATCTTAGTGTTACAATTTCAGGGACATGACAGTCCACCCTGCCCAAGATTGCTTGCCCTCAAGCAATCATAATCTAAGAAGTGTAATTTTAAGATGTTGCTCCATGTGGTGATGATATTAGCTTTGATAGGAGGATAAGTGCACGAAGATGGTTCCCAAAAAGAGAGCTTAAGGTAGCACTTTTTTTTTCACGAGAAAATAATCGTTACTTGGACATGGTGAGGGATAGTTACACTTTCAATTTGAATGGAACAAAAACAAAAGAGAGATTGAAGTGCCAGTCTACTTTCTAAACTACTAATTTATTTTGAAAATGGTTGATGTAAGGAGTTTAAAAAAGAGGGATAGCCCTGAAATTAGTGTTGTTTTGTGAAAAAACATAACATAGAAACTCTTATGCAGACACGAGCGTTGAATTTTTTTTTTGTGTCTTTAAAGTAAAACTCACGATTGAGGAAGTTATCTAATAACATCTGGGGTTGATGCACAATTTTTCGATAGGATTTTTTATGGAATATTTGATTTTTTACTAATTTTCTAAGTGGACACTTCACGAAATTTTTGGTACATTGCTCCCCTACAAATTTTGGAAAGTAATTGATATTTTTAAAAAAATTGTAGAATGGAGTCTAGTTTCTAAAAATTTAATTTATTTGAAATTTCAATGAACGGTTAATTTATAATAAAAAAACACCAAACACTACTTTTTGGCAAAAACGGACATACAAACAAAGAAATTATGGATGAGAAAGGCTTAACATTGTCAAAAAGAGGTAGAAAAAAATTACATTGTTGGATAGCTAAGAGAACCTAACATTACCCATGTATTATATTTTGTAGATATTGAACCAAATGCAATCTTGATAGTGAGCACGAACCCGATTATGTGAAAAAACTGTAGAATTTGCAAAAACACATCTCTAACCTCATTGGGAATGCCCTCCAAGCCTTTGGGTTGGTATTCCAGGGAAAATTAATTTCACCTTTTTCTTTGTTTTTAACGCGAAATAACGCGAGCGCGTTTTTTAAAACTTTTTTCAAAAGTGGCCAGAAAATTGGTACCCAACTTCATGCACCCGCCTAGGAGTTGGAAGTTCTAACCAAGTGATGGTTATTTTGGTTATGAAGACAATGTATTGACTAATATTCTTAAGTTCTACTATTTCTCCATAATTCTCAAAATCCACGAGTTGGAGTTTGTGAATCAGTATAACTTAAAACCACATCGATCAAAAATTAAAGCAGGCAACCAAGTAGCTAAGTAGCTCAATCAAGAAAACAAGCTCAAGCAAGCAAGCAACCAGTTCAAGTAGACAAGTAGGTAGCTCAAGCACGCAAGCAACCAACTCGAGCAAGTAGGCAATTAGCTCAAGTAGAGAAGCAGGTAGCTCAAGCATGCAAGCAAGTAGACAACCAGCTCAAGTAGACAAGTAGGTAGCTCAAACTGCGCACTTAGCCAACAACTCAAGCAAGTGAGCAATTAGCTCAAGGTAGACAAGTAGATTTTAGCTCAAGCCGCAACATATCTAAAGCAGAGTAGGCAATTAGCTCAAGTGAATGAAGTGGTAGCTCAAAACACATGCAAAGCAAGCAACTAGCTCAAGCAAGCAAGTAGCTCAAGCAAGCAAAGCAACCAGCTCAAGCACATGGAAAGTAGCTCAAGCAGACAAACAAGTAGCTCAATAAGCAAGGCTCAAGCACACACAAGATGGCAGGAAAGATGCTCTGATACCACTGTAATGTCCCCTTTTGGGATAACCCTAAATCTTGCCCTAGAATCACAAGCTTAATGTAGTTAGGGTTATAATTTACCACTTAAATGCTTCAAGCAAGATAAATCTTGGTTTAGGTCTTGCAATAATGTTAGATAATATTGGAAATATAATTCATATGATCAGAACATAATAAATACCTTATCTATTGAGCTATACAAAATACATGATTATTTCAAAACTATCTAAACTACCAATATTCATAATGCATAATGGAAGTTTTAATCATAACAGGACCTGGATGAGAAGCACAATAAGTCCGCCTGAAGATATCCATCTAAGCCCAAGAGCACGAGCGTCCGACCAAGACAACCCACCCCTTGGCCCCGCGGCAGGAACGTTTGAACCAAGACAGTTCCACCCTTAGAGTGGCGTGCTTAGTGGATACACTTGTACTGCTTTTCCTATCCATGTTGTCTTATCCATCCTCATGATTAAGACTCCTTGAATCCATCCTAACAATCAATCATAGTTTGGCTTGATAGGAAAGTCTTGAAAGGGGTGCTTGTAAACTACTCAACCCATCTAAGCCCAAGAGCAGGAGCGTCCGACCAAGACAACCCACCCCTTGGCCCCAAGCGGCAGGAACGTCTGAGCAAGACAATTCCACCCTCAGAGTGGCGTGCTTAGCATGGGAGGCTTGTAAACACCATCTAAGCCCAAGAGCACGAGTGTCCGACCAAGACTACCCACCTCTTGGCCCCAAGCGGCAGGAACGTTTGACCAAGACTATTCCACCCTCAGAGTGGCGTACTTAGCATGGGAGGCCTATAAACAACATCATCCTAACTTGCCTCCTTCGACCTTATATCTGATTGATCATAGGCTACGGACATACATAAATATATAGATACAATCTATTCATGTTTATATTGAAGAGTCATTATTACTTATAAGGCTCAGTAATTGTTGCAAGCATCATTATTGAGTAATCATAAATCATATATATATATATATATATAATTATTTGTCTAATAGCATATTAGCAATGCTATAAGAATCAATAGTGCATGCATAATCTTACTATTCCAAAATGACATTAATAAATGACATCAACTAGATAAATACTATTATGTAAAAACGGTATCAATCATCAATATTATAATATATATTTATATATTTATCAATTATCAAATATTAATATCTTTATCAATATCAAATATTAATATATTTATCAATTACCAAATATTAATATCTACATTAATATTTATTAATATCAGATTGTTTATCAATTACCAATTCCTAATATATTTATCAATCATTAATATTTACATTCATAACATATTTAACGAATATTATTTTCTAACTATATAAAGGTATTTATGACTGCTGATTTAGAGTTATGAAAATACTCACCTAATACTTACCACTTCGATTTGCAGAAACCTCTTATTTCCCCAGCCAACGATGCCTTCTTCTTTTGGTAATTGTCCTCCTTTATATCTTTGTATCTTAAAGAGACGTATCCCTTTTTAAAACTAATCGGTGCCTTTATGAACACCACCTTTGGAAATTACTTTTATTTCCTAATATCGCTGCATCCAATTAAGCATTATTCCTTATTCTTTAGGGACATCACTTCACTCTATTATTTTAATAGCTCCTTTTTCAAGTGCTGCCTTCATGTCATAGTCCTTGATTTATTCTCTTGAACATATATGTATTATGTTATTCTATATATGTTGTATTATTAATATATTATTTTTATATTAGTTTCATATGTAAATTTTATATTACTATTATTAATATAATTATAATATCAAATTTTTAATAATATTTATATTTTTATATTTGATAATTGTAATTATAATATTATCTTAAGATAATTATAATTATAATGATATTAAATTGCTAATATTTTTTTTATATTTCAATATGTATTTCGTTATTTATTTTATTTATTTATTTGCATTTCAATGCTTTATATCTTAGTGTTACAATTTTGGGGACATGACACAAAGACAATGAAGATGGGTTGTTTGCAAGTTTGTAGGTTCTCTAACTCACTGAAAGTGTGATGAGGTCTACAAGTTCTTCAAAATATCGAAATGCTGACAAGTAAAGACTAAAGATAACATGTCAAGAGGTTCTAAAGTTCTTGAACCTCCCAAACCACTAGCTAGTTCTAGGACTGTCCAAACATCTAACCTTGAACTTCTTCTAATCCATCCCCCAAACCTTTCATCCCTTTCTTTGTTTCAAAGTTCCTATGTACCTCAGAACCCTAACGCCACCCCATTCCGTTCCTTCGGACCTTGGACTCTCGAAGGAATCTTTCACTTGCAAACATCTCTTGATGTCCACAATTCCTTTGCCTTCTTTTTTCCCCATCCTTGCCCAAGTTCCCTCATCAATCCTCACATTCTAGGTCCACTTGGACTCTCGACCCTTGTGGTTCCATATTCCCAAGTTTGTGATCCCTCCCAAACCTTGTTTCTCTTGGCTTGGTTCTTGTTCCCCTTATAATCTTGCATCCCACAACCATTCCACCTTGTCCTCAATGCTCCACCAAGCAGCTCCATGACCAATATACCCTCGAATGACAAATTATATCACCTACCCTCTCTTGCTCTAGGACATCTCTTCTACCAGGAGTAATGGCACCCTTTTTTAATGAATATCTCTACAATTTTTGAAGGCTTTCCCCATGCCCTAGCACACCATGAGTTGGTTCACCATTTAGAGGATGAATATAGATTAGAGATAAACATTCTTCCATGCTTTGCAAGTACAGCCGGATGTCTTGGGCTATGATTGTCATGCCCACTATTTTGCACGACTTAACAAAAACACAACTACCAAAATTTTTACAAAACAAAGCAATTCAGTACAAGATTTACTAGGATTCATTGCACATCTGATGGTGTCATGTTTATAATGACATCATGTGGATGATGCACAAAGCACAAAAGGGAAAATGACAAAAACTGAAGGAGAAAACCCTATCATAAACCCTAACTCAAAAGGGTAATCTACTAGGTCTAATGGAAAACTTCATGACACATAAAAGGAACTAGGGTTATTGTCAAACGTTTCCCTATAGAAGGTTGTTTCTTGGTTTAAGTTGGTGATGAATATGTGGACTAATTTCCTTTTGAGCATGGGCCATGGAAATCTACTCGCGAGGCTTCTCCATTGTTGTAGGAAGGAGGAGAAACTTTCCCCATTTTGTTGTTTTGCATTGCACAAATCCATCATAGTTAGTGCATGTTCCATGCTATAGGAAAAGTGCTTTACAAATTTCTCCACTAGGTCTACAGATGTGGTGATTGATCCCTTGGGGAGGTGTGGGAACCACTCCAATGCTTGTCCCCCTAAACTTTGGGGGAATAGCCTAATCAACTAGAGATCATGGTAGGTGACTTCTTGGAATGCCATGTAAAATTCTTTTATGTGTTCCGTGGGTTTCTTTTTCCTTTGTATTTATCAAACTCGGGTATCTCAAAATGAGGATGAAAGGGGATTTGCAATATGGATCTATAGAAGGGGTAGGGACACAACTCCTCAAATTTATATGCCTTATGTCGATTTGGATAAACCCTTTATGGCCTCTTTCATGGCTTGCCACTTTTGATCAATTGGCATGCTTTGAGGTGTTGGCGGTGTGAAGAAATTAGATGGTTGAGTTTGATTGTGTAGATTTTGGTGATAAAGTGGATTGTTTGGATTGTTTTGATAGATTGGGTTGTTTTGATTTTGTTGATGAAGTGGATTGTTTGAATTGTTTGGGTTTTGATTTTTTTGATATGTTTGAGTATTTGGGTTAAGTTGATGTTGTTGATAAAATGGATCATTTGGGTTGCTTTGATTTTGATAAATTAGATTGTTTGGATGGATTGGGATGTTGGAGTTTGTTTGATTTTGTTGGTGCATTTGATTATTTGGGTCGAGTTGATGTTGATAAAGTGGATTGTTTGGGTTGCTTTTGGTTTTGATAAAGTGGATTGTTTGGATGGGTTGGATTGTTTTGATAGATCGGGTTGTTTTTCCATGGAAGTTTGGGCATTAAAGGTCTTGTTTTGCTTGGAATTGGAGGATACTGTTGTAATTTTTTCTTTATGTTGATAGTAGGTATTTTTGGATTAACATTGTCTTGGTCAACATGAGCATGATCAACATTGGCATTGGTGGGGATTTAGTTAGATGGTTCTTTGTTTATCATGTTATTGAGGTTATCCAAGTTATACTCAAGGAATAATTTGGCTATTGATTCCACAAGACTTCTAAGTATGTCATCCCTATTTTTATGTATGAATCAGTCAATCATGGTGCGTCCTTGTTTAGAATCCAAGAAGTTATGGTAAGCATGGGAGTAATCATTTTGGTTGTGGAGACTATCACTATCATCATTATTTCAGTTTTCATGTAGGTTTCAACAAGAAGTTTCTCCAACATAAGAATCTTGGGCGAATGCAGTTCCTATGAGAAAAGGGTTTTCTTTGTTTAATTCCATGTTTAACTTGGCTTGATGCCTAGTGATAGGTGACATACAATGTACCTTGATTTTGGCTTTTGGACTTTTTGTTTTGCAAACTTCATATTTTTTTTATTTTTGGGGTTTTGATTTTTTTTTAAAGTTTGGTTTAGTACAAGCTTAACACAAATAAGAAGACAAAAAAGACACAAGAAAAACCTATATAATTTAAGTGGGTGTGTTTGGCGTGTGAGCCCACCAATATACCTCAAGGGTAACTTCTTGAAGCTAATTGCTTATTAGTTCATCACAAGTTACAAACAGCGAAAATGTCTTAAACTAGGCTTATCTAGGGATTCCTTGATATATCCGAAGGTACGTGATGCCCATTTTCATGAAATTAGAGAGCATGTCTAAGGTGTATGATGATGAGGTCAAATACCCTTCTCACTTCACTCTAGCCTCTTGATTGGAGCTGCACCAAGAATGACAATTTCAACTCTGAAGCATATTGTCTAAGGCTTGAGTATCGGTGGACAAAACTACCTCAGTTCATTGTTTGCTTAAAACACACATTTTCTTAGCTAAGATTGACAATTCCTACCTGGAATTTGTATGCCTTGACGGAACATGGGGTTTGGCTTCGTGCTTGGATATCAGTTCCAAGGTCATTAAGCTCCTAAAATAGAAAGAAAGAAAGGAACAGCTGTTTTTGATTGTCAAGATCGCTCTTAAGCACGAGAGAAGAGCTTACAGAACTATCCTTTGGGAAATGCAAGTGAGAAACCACTCTTGATCGTCAAGATCACTTTAAAATTAAGGTTCAAAAAGAGAGCATACACAAGCTAATCACGAATACATGTGACACACAAGAAGAGTAAGTAGGTTGTTTTTATTCTTAAGGTCATCCTAAGGTGCAAGAGGAGAGCATACACAACTAACTTACAACAAACAAAGACTAAAAACAAAGGTTAATTTCCTTTACAAATTAAAAATGTGAATGAAGTTTTGGAAACCAACTTTGACAAGCAACCTTACAAGACCGCAACATTGGTAGTTTGCAAGATTTAGGCCTCAGACAAATGAACCTGCACAAAGTTAGAACAATAGAAAAGACCCAAACACAACACTTGCAAATCAATGGTTAGTGGATTGAAGTTAACAAAAATCAAAAAATATCAGATTCCAAATGCTAAAACACATTGCAAATGCTGAAGATTACATGGAAATGCCATTGATTAAACATAGGCGTTGACTTGCAAGAAAAAATAGTTTAACAGGCACAAATGCTGTGGACTAGGCAAAAATGCCACAAATTGAGTGTAAATTTTTTGACAGAAAACAAAATGGCAACCTACAAAAAAAGATAGAAAAATAGAAACATTGGTGATTGGGTGGAAACACTGACTATTGATTGAAAACGCTGCATCATAGAACACAAGTGTTGCGATCATGCAAAAGAAAAATTAATAGAGAGAATACCCTGCAATATCCAAGTTAATTGAGAAGCAGCAATAAGAAATTGGTTCAACAAGCACCTGCAAAAACACTAATTAATGTAAAGCCAAAGCAAGAATCACAATTTGAAGGCAAAAAGATTTGAAATTCTAGTTAACAAAAGGCATTCAAGACTCTTTAACATAAAATCCCACAAAGTCACTCTCAGTATAGCTATCCCTGCAAGAACTGACGAGATGAAAAACCCCATTAAGAAAAAATCGGTCAAACATTTTACAACCACAAAAATTGGTAATGCTAATAGTGAAATGCAAACATTGAAGCTGAAGGGGAAACACTTTTATTGTAACAAGCCAAAAGCTTAAAAAAATGAAGGTGGGAACACTGATAATTAGGTGGAAAATTACTGCGCACAGTGCAAAAGTTGTTCTGGAAAACACAATTAGGATTGTGGAAAAATCTAAAAAATCACATTGAGACAACCTACAAAAGTAAAAAATTGGATTAAGACAAGTGTCCCACTAGGGCATGTCATAATGTAATGCACAAAATTCAAAATTCAATTTTAAAAGGAAAAGAACAAACACAAATTAATCAAATCTTTTTATTTCAAAGTGCAAAACCTCAGATTGAGCTTAATAGAAATCAAACAAAACTTGTGTTACAAAATGGTACTCTATTGTTGGTGGATATGCTCAAGGGAAATGCAATGACACAAAGGAATAATATGTAGTTGCTCAAGTAGATTCATACAAAATCTCAGCAACATGTACTTGTAAATTCACATATTTCCTTTTTTGGAGGCTTTAAAGGTTATTTATAATTTTTTGAATAGGAAGATAACTGCTGTAGATTCATTTGATGAATCTACAGTTGAGATTGGTTGAGAAAATTTTCCTCAAATATAGGAAGCATGATGGATGGTTAGAATTTGAGTTGTTTCAGATGGATGGTGAGGATGCAAGTTGTTTTGAATGATTATGGCAAATAAATATTTTGTTCCAACCATAATGAGGGTATAAAATGTTTGATTGCAAAATCTAGAGCGAAGATTGAATGATTAAATGGATGGATGAGATTTGAAAAATATGGATAATGGAAGAAATAAATTTCATTGATCATTTATTTAAAAATGTGAGATAGAAATTAGAATAATTCATTAAATAATTCTATTATTTAATTAATTAGTGGAGTGGTGAGGATTCAATTAAATAAATGTTTAATTTAATTACTTAGGATGATGATAGTATGGTAGTGTTATCAAACTTCGCTAAGTAACATGGTGATGTTGATGAAACATTAGGAATCATATTAAAATGTGTCATTAGAAGTGATGGTGGATTTTAGGTGTCTATAGAAACTCACCCTGTCCCAAGGAGCAGGCATGGACTCACAAAGATAACTTGCCTGATATCTGATTAGTTTTTTCTTTCCTTTAAGGAAAGCCTCCATGTCCTTCCTCTTTGATTTATTCACTTTATGAGTCTTTAAGCCTTCCATGGATAACGTAGGTGCCATTGCTATACCTTCTTCAGAGATTTCAAAGCTAATGCCCCTCACTATAACCTTTCTACCTTTCCAAGACATTGCAAATTTCCTTGAAAGCATGGGATCAAACCCATTTATCCTCTTCATGAAAGATGTAAGCCCATCCTTGCAGAGAATATGCCATACTGTAGTCTTTTTCTTTGCTCTTCACAAGAGGAAGTTTTAATGAGTAGTCTTTCCCCACCCTTGCAGAGAATATGCCATTCTGTAGTCTTCTTCTTTGCCCTTCACAAGAGGAAGGTTTAATGCAGTCTTTCCCCACCCATAGTATCAAACCTCTTCACTGACACACCACCCAACTTTATGTTCACAGTAATGCAACCATCCAAGAGATCCCAAAATAGGAAAATGGAGATCTCCAGAAGACACTTGATTAAATACAAATCTGAACCAACACCCTGAAGGTAATAATTATTACAGCTGAATGATGACACAACCTGGAAGTAATAATTAAAACAGCTGAATAATGGCGTGCAAGAAAGGTTGATGAAATTCGCAAAGGAGCCGTGAGCGAATTCAAAGCAGAGAATCATCAATAATCTGATAGTGACATCAGGCACCCTGGTTGGCACGAATAAAATAATAACACTATAAGCCCAGAAGAGTATACCATCCATGATAAAAGAAAATCATTAAGAAATCTTTCTTCAAGTCCTTCAACAATTTCTTAAAAACAAAGTCCCCACATTCCTCTATGCCTTAGATTATCTAACCCAACTCAGATGTTGGCCAACTTATGTGCCAAGTTGTTTCCTTCTCTAAAGATATGCTCAATTCTAATCTCAGAGAAGGAATTTAAAATTTCTGTTGAGCCCTTAATGATGTTACTAATGTTCTAAGAGGGTGAAGAGAGAGCCTTAAGACAATTGGTGACATTAAGTGAATCTGTCTAAATAATCAGATGAGAAACTTTAAGCTCTTTGGCAAGCTGAATACCCCAGAAGGCAGCCTTGGCTTCTGCTACATGATTGGATTAGATTCCCAAGCATCGTGCATAAGCTGTCAAACAACTCCCTTTACTATCCCTAATAATTCCTCTCCCACCAGCAAGGCTTGGATTTCCTTTTGCAGCTCCATCTTAATTTAATTTTACTCAATCAAATTTGGGGCAGGTCCACTTGGTAGTTGGAAAGGTCCCTTTACTTCTAGGGACATGGGAAATAAATTGAATACGCCACAAGTGAATCAAATAATGCATTAAAGCCACAATAGAGAGACAAATAACAACACAAGTTCTGGCTTGCCAGTGATGAGCTCTCGATTTCTTCGTGAAGGCAAGAGGTCAAAACTTGGGATGGATGAGTCACTTGAACACACAGCACCATTCTGGAAGGGTGGGATAAAAACAAAAGATAAAAAATTCAAAAATAAGAAGATAACTATAGTTTGCAAAAACAAGTGATGTTTATTTGCATATTACAGATTTCTTGCAAATTCAGATGAATGCAGATACCTATGTATTTTATAGTTTAGGTCAAATATAGCAGTTTTTTTTCTTATCATCGTATGCAGATTATTTTAGGGGAGACATTTCTTGTGTCCTAACTCTTTTCATTCCTGCAGTATACTGTGAAGAATCTTCAGTTTGCACTGACCATTGAACCAGAAAATGAGAGGCTCAAGCAGAAACTTGTATGGGCTGAACAGCAACGGAAGGAGAATAAATTCACAGTTCCATCAACCATTCAGGATGAACTGGAGTCTAATCCCTTTATGCGTGTGGACCTTCCAGAACTTAAGGTAATTTATTAATAAAAGTCTTTTTCTTTTATTAAAAGAAAATGATTGTTTAAATGAATCTAAAATTTTCCGACAATAGCAAGATTGTATCCATAGTTCAGCTAATTTAACTTGCCTTTGGTATGTACAAAATAGAAAAAGAACGTCCCGATCATGTTTTTAAATTACTGACAGAATGTATTAAGAATCAAGATCACAAATATCTTGATTATGAGCTAAAGCTGGATGGTTATTCCATTAATGATTTAAACTGGTTTGGTGTGCAGGATCGTATAGGTCATAACTCTGCCGTTCATGTCATTGGAGAAATAAGGAAAATGAAGGACAGTTGGAAAGGTTAAAGATAGACTAATAGATATATTACTTTGATGTTGAGAGTATCTGTTACATGAGAGTTCATGAAGCAACGTTAAGACATTTTCTTAGACAGAAAGTAGCACATGAGAAATCAATAAAGTCATGTAAACAGAGTTATTGTGTGGTTATAGATAACCAAGACTCCAAAAGACTGCTTCCCAGTTCCAAATTGTTGATTCTAGTGCTTGATAAATGTAGATAAACATGGACTGCTGTAAGTATATTAAACTCTGACTGTTCTATGACCCTGAGTGATACACTTGGCACATTCAGAATATATTCTGGTAAAAACTAGACATGCTCCTGGTCTAGTTGATGGGATGAAGGCTGTGGACAGACATTGGCTAATTGTGCACTTTGAATTATCGGTTGAAGTGTTTTGTAGAAAATATGGTATTATGATTGCGAACATTTCATATGGTAAATATGGAATATGAAAATGGATATAAAAAAGATTGAGATGGTAACAGGAATAGAAAGATAATCGACAATATGTATTACATAAATATCCTAGCAGGTGCATAATTTGTGTTATGAATCTTATGATGTCTCATTGTTATGAAGCACCTTACCTCACCTATGCTACATAATACTTCAGGAGAGTACTTTAGCTCCTACACATAATGGACATACGATGACTTAGTAATCAATAAGTAAACTTAGTAACTTGGTTATTTCCAACACCCCTCAAACATAACACAATAAATTAAACAAAAAATACCTGTATTTATTGTTATTTTTGCCCTTTGACAAAGCCACAATGCCCCTTATTTGGAGCTTCAATCAGCATCTGACCATAGTCTAGATTAGCAGTTTGCAGGTCCTCCTTACTAATGCTGAATTCTTCTTGTCCACTACTACTCAAGCAACCATTGTTGACATACATCTTGGCTGCGGTTTTGTTGTGGCAATTTTTGTGCCATAATAAGTATACTCCAACCTTTGTCTATGCTCACTACCTCTCATCTGAAGGTCCTTTCTCCACTAGAGCTGCCCTTGGAGTTGCCCGAAACAACACTTTTTGGATCTTTGCTCATTGGTGGTTACCCCAAGTTTCTAGGACGGGGACGACAGGGGATGGTGGGACGAGTCCCCAAGTTTCTAGATTTTGAGGCCAAATTTGTGGACAGCGGGGGGACGGGTATATAAAAATATAGGGAAAATTTAAAATATATAGGGAAATTTTAAATATTCATATGAAAACATGGATAAAGCATGCATAATATACATTATAGAACCTTAAGTTATAATACCTCAAAAGCTTTGGAGGAAACCTTCTATTATTGTCATACTTTTCTCCTTACTGTCAATTGTTTGCCATATTTTTAAGCTTTATCAATCATCAACTCATACCTCTGATAAAGAAGATATTACAATCTAATGATTTTCTCAAGAATAACTCTGTCTTATATCTCAAAATATTGTCATCAAACACACCCTTGTTCATTCATGACTATCAAAAGTTCCTCTCTAATATTTTGTCATTGTACTTTATCATTGTGTTTGCCTTCATCTTCAAAACTGTCCTTCATTAGACTATGTCCCTTTAGTCCAAAGCGACTACCCTTTCATGGTTGATTGCTCACTTGTTCAAAGTGATTGCCTTTTTTAATAGAAAAACCACAGTCATATTTAGCCCACTATCAAATACTTTAATGATAGTCCTTTGAAAACTCTATGCATTGTTCAAAGCCACATTCATCTTTGTGGTGAGGTCACTTTGCAAACCTTTTCATCACTGGACTGTCCTAAGACTGTCCTTTTGATCTCTCCCCTGTCATCTTCACAACTAGTATAGAGCTTTTGAAACTTCCAGATTTGCATTTTAAAACGATCCACTTTTAGTCCACGACCTGTCCTCTTGATGAGTTTGGATACTTTCTAATTTATCTAACCACCTTCTTTAAAGAGCTTGTCATGTATGCCTTTGGAATTGCTTTAGGATTCTAATGCTTTCAGATAGTTTTTGACCTCTCCATTGCTCAGATAAACATCATATTAATTTTTGGATGGCTCAATAAGGGTCTTTTACTTGCATTTTCAACATAACCCATTATGTAACCTTCTATGACTATCTTTTCTAAGGTTTGACTGTCCTCATCTTGGTAAGCTTTGCCCTTGATCTGTCCATTATTGCACAGTCTTTACCTTTTGTACAGACTTTAACAGTCTCATTCACAACCCTCTGTGATCAAGGTAACTGCCCTTTATGGCATGGTCATTGCCCATTGGTATTGCTAGTTAAGGATTGTTCATCATTCATGAGTGACAAAATCCCATCATATATATATGTGTGTGTGTGTGTGTGTGTGTGTGTGTGTGTGGGTGTGTGTGTGTTTTGACCATGCTTTGACGTGGGGGATGGCCGGCCATCCCCAGGACATTCGAGGGATGTCTCAGGCGTCCCCTGGCCATCCCTGGGATAGTCACCCATCCCCCTTTTCCCGTTGACCATTTCCCCGTTTCGGGAATGTTTCCCAAGTTTTGAAAAAAAAAATGGGATGCTAGGGGACTGTCCCCCAACCGTCCTCTTGTACTCGACACATTCCTGAAGACAGGGATGGACCATTTTAGGGGGGGGGGGGAGGGATGCGATCCCAGTTTTAAGTTTTAATCGGATATATCATAACTATTATCTTTGCCTTAAGTATTAATTGCTTACAACAGTATAGCACCTACTTTTTACTTTGACTTCTATAGAACTTATAATAAATATGTTGAAAAAAGAAATCTCATGAATGATGTCTTATACAGGTTTATCAACTTGATTTTTACTATCTTCATTTTCAACAATCATCAAAAGTGAAAAGTATTGATGTCCTGCCAAGCAAAATTTGAACTTGATTAATTATAGTGATTATTTTTCCTAAAATGAAACTTGAGTTCTCCTTTTCATCTGCTCTTACATTATCATATTCAAATTTCTTATGGTGTATCATATCTTTGGCTTAATTTGAAGTTTTTTTAGGATAACTCTATTTGGGCCTCTAAATTATCTATTTGTCTTTTGGTTATGCCCCATTATCTTTGCCATATTTTTGGAAATTTGAAAATGTAACCTTTAAGATTGTGTCATTGGATCAAGGATTGACCAAAACAATAACTTTATGCAAGAGAAGTAATGTGAACAAAATCTTAAATACAGTAGAAAAAAAACTATGACACGTTCACAATATAACAAGATTTTTACCTTGAGAAACCTTTTTGAGGAAAAAAAAACCAACAAAAACATATTCACATGGTGTATTAGTTTTATTGGTCACAATACAATAAGATATTTCTCACTTGTGCTTAAACCTGATCCACAAGTTAGTATTTGTAGGAACATCACTATAGGAAGATGTTAAATGAGGATGAGTGTCTAGTCTATGAAGGGTGTAAAACATGTAAAAACACTTGTTGAATAACTGCATATGAGATAGTCATACATAAATCAATTGTTGTGGGCAACTATGTCGATTGATTTCTTACATAAACAAAACTTCCTAGAACTAAAATTTTATCAATGAGAGAAACATTCTCTAAGGTATATTAAATAGACCAATTTGTAATCCCTAACAATAGACTAAACTAGTGTGCTCTCTAGAAAACTGTTCCCCTAATTTTTAATTATGATTGTTGAGAATGGGTGGGAATAGGTTGGGGGCCCCCACAATGGCCTCCCCATCCTCTTTGATTTTTTTTGGGCATGTTTTCTCCTTTGTTAGTGTTGTTGGTGATGCATGACCATATGTTGGATGGAAAGATGCATTCAAATCCCCAACCTTGTGACTCAATAAAGGTATTTCCATCAGTTAATGTGTGACTCATGACTCTTGGTGTCATCTTAGTTTGTAGAAGGTTTCATTTTGAAAGTGGTTGATTCCATGGTTGATACGTTCATTTCGAAGATTGATACTGCATTGACAAATAAGTTCTTATTCTACCTTAATATACATATAGTTAGGAAATGGGTTGCTATTATTTGGAAGATTAGAGGAAATGCTCAAGTTTGTGTGCTTGTTGAGGCATATTTTTATTCCATTTTTCACTTCAAGAAGATCCACTTAAAACCTTGGTGGATGGTCCATGGCTTTACGAGAGATATAATCTCTTTCTCTACAAATGGAAATTGGGGTTTGACCCCTTGACAAATCTTTGTGCAGTAGCACCCACATGGGTGCATCTCCTTGGTCCCCCTCTCAAATTTTGGGAAGAGGAAATAAAAGGTATAGCGTGCTCCTTTGGTCAATTTTGTGTGAATATGAAAATCTCAAAGATTCCCTCAAATTCTATAATGATAGAGTCAAAGTTTGGAAGATGGACTTAACCCGTATTGTATAAGATCTCTAGAATTTTTTGCGAAAACTATTCTAACGATACCCATCTTGTCTATAATTTCCTTAAACAAACTTAAAAGAAGCTGGTTAGTCCCTCAAAAATTAAAGGGAAGGTCAAGGGCCCTTTAGTCAAGGATGGAATATCTTTTTCCTTTGCAAATGAAATGTTGAGTATTTTGGAGGATAACATTAAAGTGGTTTAGGGTATTGTTGTTGTTCCTCAAAAGAATGAAGGCAAAATGGAAGGGACAAGAAAACCTAACTTGAAAGTTAGAGAGAAAAATATTTAGGTTGATGTTGAATATGAATATATGATTTTGTCTCAAACATAGAGGATTTTGAAGCTTATAATGAAATGGTTATTTAGTGCCTAGCTACTCTTGCTTCTTTTATCCTTCCTGCAAGGGCGAATGAGAAAATCTCCTCACAAAAGGATAAGTCTAAGATATTAGATACTACTACTAGGGAGCTAGTTGTTCTATAGAATAAAGTTTTTGATGTCTTTGTGTGACACTTTGAATTGGGCAAGGATGGTCATAAAGAGAATTAATTTGTTTCCATAGAGATGGTGGAAGCTCCATGCCAACTAGGTGGAGGTTTTGAGATGTATTGGGGGGGCTAACAGGGAGTTTGAGCTTTTTGTTAGCCTAAACATGGGTGTTGCTAGTTTTCCAATAGTACTTAGTGTTCGTCTACAAACTAGTGTTGTTTGCATTTTGGTGTTGTTTCTAAGGGTTTGTGTGCTAGCCTCTTGGAGCGTAAGTTGAAAGTTGCTAGCCTAGAAAGGCAAGGTGGCACATCATTAAATATGGATAAACTCTTCCTAGGTATTCTTGAATAGCATGAAGGCAACTCCCCACATAGCAAAGGCAAGGCATATAATAAAAGGATTGGGAGAAAATTGTTGATGTTGGTATGTACAACAAAGAAAGGCTTTCTATAAGGGAAACCATATTGAAGAAAATAGATCAAGAAGTGGCTATAGGGAGGTAAAAAATATCGGATTTGTTAGGTACTAAAAATAATTGTAAATCAAGATTGTATCTTGGAATGTAAGGGGACTCAATAGTCCCCACAAGTAGCTTTTGCTCAAAAGTTGTATTTCTAATAATATGATTGACATTTTGCTCGTCTAGGAATTCAAGATGACTGAAGCCATTTTTAAGGAGATAGTGGCTTATAGCTTGGGGCTAAGTTTTGCATTAGCCCTGTTGAGGACACCTCAAGAGGAATTGTCACCATGTGGAATTCAATTCTTCTTCAAGGGATGTTTTGTAGTTCCTCTAGGCATAGTTTGGAGGCTGATTTTTCTCTTTCATTATCAAATATTCATTGGATTATCTCTAATGTGTATGTGTTGAATGCTTAGAAAATGTTGTAGATAGAGCTCTACTCTTCTATTTGTAGATTCAAGGAGAGCTCTTGGATTCTTTTTGTGATTTCAATACTCCCCTTTTCCCTTAAAAAAAATTGAAGGTATCCAAGATTACTTGAAAAGCATGATGAAATTTGCTAAATTTATTTTTTATGTTGGTGTCATAGATGCGAGTCTTAAAGGTCCCCAATTTACTTGGACTAATCAAAGGATAGAGAAAAACCTTATTCACATTAATCTTGACAATTTTTTCATTTTTGGTTCCTAGGCTATTGTGGTAGACATCCCCCTCACCTCTTTGCTAAGAGTTGATTTAGACCACAACCCCCTTCTCCTTTATTGGGGTGCTAGGAGGTCCAAAGGTACATTTCCTTTCAAGTTTGAAATTATGTGTTCGTCACACCCAAATTTTAGGGATTGCATGAGAGAGTGGTGGGACATTAGACCGATCGAGACAACCATGTTTCAATGAACACAAAAACTGTATAATGCGAAAAATAAAATAAAAATTTGGAATTGGATTTCTTTTGGACACTTTTTTAGGCAAAAGAGTATCTCGAAAGACTTACTTGCCATGTAGAATCTTATGGTTGTAGGTTAAAGGAATGAAAACACTTGCTTTCAAGAGAGGGCTCTTTGTGAGCAATGTCATAAGGTTTTAAATAAGGAAGAGGTCTTTTGGAAACACAAATATAAAGTGAAATGGTTAATAGAGGGGGATAGAAATACAATTTTTGTCCTTCAATCCATGCTCAAGCATAGGAGAAATAATAGAATCACCAAGTTGTCTTTGAAAGATGGGGTGGAAATTTCATTGAAGGATATTAGTAGATTTAGAGTGAGATTTTTCTAAAACACTTTGAGGGAATCCCCCACATTTCTAGGGGCCAATTCTAAGAATCTTTCTGATGCCATCTCTTTAGTCCTTATTGAGAGAGACGTTAAATAAACAACTAAATAAGTTACAGATAAAGAGGTCAAGGTTGCAATTTTCTCTTTTTGTGTTTCAATGCTCCTAGTCTAATTGGCCTTCCTTTGGCTATTCAAGATTTCTAGGATATTGTTGGTGGGGATGTTTCTTTGTGAAAGTTTATAGGGTTTGGTAGACTTCATAAGCAACTAAACAACACTTTCATTGTGCTCATTCTAAAAAATAGAGAGGAAACTTCTTTGATTGATTACCACCCAATCAACCTTTGCAACACAATTTATAAGATATTTTCTATGCTGTTAGTCTTCAAAATCCAACTTTTTCTATCAAGTTTGATTTCCCCTATCTAGAAAGGATTTATCCTTGGCTGCCAAATTTTGGATGCTATTATATACATGGATGAAGTGCTATGTTCTATGGAGAAAAGAAAAAAACAAAGTGTAATCTTCAAGTTGGACACCTCCAAAGCTTATGATAAAGTGTCATGGAATTTTTTATTTCTTGAGAAAATTTGGGTTTCAAGGAAATTTAGATGATTAAGGCTTGTGCTACTACTACCAAGTTTTCTATCCTTATCAATGAGCAACCCAAATATTTTTTTAACAATAGTAGAGGGCTATAGCAAGGGAACACCATCTCTCCATACCTCTTTATAATCCTAGTTGAGGCTTTAGGTATCCATCACCATGTTTAGACCCCCTTCTTTAGTGTCTCTCTCATCTCATCAATAGTTTGTGGACGATACCATTTTCTTTGGAAATTTTCGATACAAGAGACCACTAACTAGAAACTTTGTTGATGGATTATGTTGTAGTTTTTTGGGCAGTAGGTCAACTATGTTAAGAGATTGTTGTACCTTTTCGTCATCTAGGAAATCTTACAAATCTAGATTGCTCGCATTTTCAAGTGTGGTGTTGCTCTTTCGTCAACGACATGCTTTGGCTTCTTGATGTCTATGAAGAAACTCAATCCCCAATACCAACACATTGTTGTAAAGAAAATATTGAAACAAACTTGCTAGTTGAAAAGGTAAATATTTTTTGTTATGCTAGAAATTCTAGCTCCTTAAAGTGCCTTCAAAGTATTCTTCTATATTACCTCCCCCTATTTAATATTATGAAATATATGTAAAAAAAAAAGAGCAAATTTAGAAAAAAGCCCTTTGGACAGGTATGGAAGAGAGGAAACACTTGGCTTTGGTCAACTAGGATATGATGTGCAAACCAAAGGACAATGTAGAGCTTGGTATTAGGAAAGTTCAAAAGATCAACAAGTGTTATTGGCCAAAATTGGTTGGAGTTTCATGAACAACAGTAAACATTGGGTGGATGTTATGAAAGCTAAGTACATTTTGAAAGGAGATTCTAAGTTACTCTACATCATTGAAAGAGTTCCAAAAGGATCTCTTATATGGAACAATGTGTTCAAAGTTAGAGGTCCTCTTTAAAAAGGTATTCAATGGAATCACATTAGTTTATGGGATGAATGTTGGTTGGAGCAATCACCCCTTTCCTCTTTCCCTCATTTCTCGCAAATTATAGGGATGTTGTCTAACAAATTTGGAAATGTTATGGAAGGATATTTCACTAGGGAAGGGTCTACAATCAAATGGAGGAATTTGTAGGATTTTGTTGCTAGTGACCATGCAACTATTTTTTTTATCTACAATTCTTGCTTAACTATTTCAAACTACTGTACTTTCAACAATGATGTCTCTTGTGCCCTAGACCCTATGGGTAGCTACTTTGTTACTACTAGATATTCCCTCTAGCTTGACTCTCTAGTGCTTAAGAATAAATGAACGAGAGCTTGGAATAGTAAGCTTATCTTGAAGATCGACTTTTTCTTGGTGGACTCTTATGCATGAGAAAATCCTAACCTAAGACAACTTGTAGTGGAAAGGTTTCCCCTTCCCTAATAGATGTATCTTGTGCCATGCTTGTGAAGAAATTATTGATCATATTCTTCTTCATTGTAAGTTCATGAGCAAGTTGTAAGGGAAATTTTTTAGGAAGTTTGAGATTATTAGGTTTTATCAAGGTCATTGAATGCCTTTAGGTTTGCTAGTACCTTCCATTTACTTGTCATTACAAAATTTTGGAGAGCTACCACCTTGCATGCTACTTGGGGCATTTGGAAAGAGAGGAATAATAGGATTTTCAAGGGCATATTGAAAGCATTTCTCAATTGGTTGATAGAGCCATAAAAGAGTATGCGGAGATTATTGTTATAAAAAAATCCACGTCTACATTCTTAGTAGGAATCTAGAATTATTAGGTGCTAAGGGGCTAGAAGAGATTCAAAATGTTGATTTTAGTAAGAAAAGGGAAAGGATGAACACAAAACAGATGAATTCTAGAATGGATAGGCTAAATTGAACTTTGATAGGACTTCTTAATGAAATTTTGGGAATTCTAGTAGGGGATGGATAATTAGAAAGGACAAATGTGAGTTAATTGCAACCTATGCAAGAATTCTTGGGTTTAAAACCAATAATGAAGCATAGGTGGTAATGGGTAGTTGGGGTCTTCATCTTGCTTCATCAATTGGCTTAAGTAAATTCATTCTTGAGCGAGATTCCAAATTAATTATTGACATCATTAACAACTCCAAGCCTAGATGGAAGAGAGGGAATTTCATTTGCAACATTAGACATTTGATTAATTTTTTTTACTCTTCTCTACTATGCATGTCTACAGAGAGGGATACAAAGTCATTAATGGTGTCACCAATGGGTGTTGAAGACATGAGATCTAGAGGTGTTGGAGATTGACAGATGCTATTCTAGAAAGTGTGCAAGAGCTATTTCTCAAATATTTGGAAAAATTATTTTGATTGGGCACTTGACCTAATCTTTGTCATGTTGACACTCCTTTGGGTGATTCATGGTATTTTCAAAGTTCCTAAGTACATTGATCACTATTATTTGTTGATTTTCATAACTTCATGTAATTGGATTAAGTGGAAGGTCGTCCACTTTCATGTCAAGGTCATCGTTACTCCAAAAGATGAGATTAAGAGATTTCTTTTTAAAGGAAATGTGAAAGACTATAGGGGATAAATTATCTTGCAATACACCCATAATTTATGCTCTAAGGTGATGGTGGCTCACAAAAGATAACTCAAGGTGGTGGTGGTATGAAGAAAATGATTGTTTTGATTGTGAAGATAGTTGGGATCATCATATACCTATGGTTTCCTCATTTCTCATATTGGATCCTAGTTGATCTTGTTCTTTGGAGTTGTTTCTATTGTTATTTCCACTATGGGAGGAGTTAGTTTGAGGGTTGAACCCTCCTTTTGTGTAGACATCAAACAAAATCAAGAGCTCTATGCCATTTTCAATAAGGAGGGTTTTGTGCCTTCAAATCCATGAAATGTTTTGATCCCATGCTTTTTATCCAATTTGCATTGAATTGGAACATGGTTAAGGTGAAAATAGGTAACATTAATTATGAAGTCAATAAAGGGATAATTGGTAACACTATAGGTGTTTGGGTACTGACAACTAAAAGTGAGATGAATGGAAGAAAGAAAAGTGAAGGATTTTATCAATTCCTTCCTCGTCAATGAAGAATAACTTAGTAAACATCAAAATAGGTTCAAGAGAGAGAATCTCCCCCTAGAATGAGGCAAGTCTTTACTTAATTAAGTATTTTACCCTGGAAGGGAATTTTCAATGCCTTTACACTTATCACTTTTCCTTTTGATGCCACCTTTGCCACAATATGTGCATTAAATTTTCCATTCTATCATCTATTTTCTATTGAAATCTCTATTAATGAGGGAAAGTGTAAAAACATAATTGTACATCTACATTAGGGTCTTATTTTTTTCCTATACCACTTTTGTTTGAATAATTCCTTGAACTTTAGTGTTGAACCATAGATTTTTAGGTCTATGTACTTCTCTTGCACTCTTAGGGTTTTTCACCTAAAAGGAGAGAGATAAACGTTAAAAACCTAAGTGGTTCACTCAATCTAATATATGTATGATGAAATTATGTCTAAATGCAATGTTCTAGATGAAACTAATTGATAATATTGATTGATTAAGTATGCTAAACTGTTGAAATGCAACTTGTTTGAAAACACCTTGTGTTATGCAGAAATGAACTAGAAATGAATACAAAACTTAACATAAATGAATCAAATTGAAAGCGTGCACCTGGGATCTTGATGAAGGCTGGAGAAGACATCTAGAAGGCTGTTGATACTAAAATTTAGGACTGGTGGGACTCATTCGCCACTCTGGGCGAATCAATCCCGGTTCTGGATGATTGTACCATAGCCTGTTTTAGCCAAAAGGGTGTCTGAATCTACAAAAATCTTCAGAAAACATGTACAGTGGGACTCATTCACCACTAATGGCGAATTAGTCCACTTTGGAATTTCTAAAAACTCAAAAACGAAATCTGTAGCTTTCAGATTGCTCAATTTGCAGCTCTAGGTGTCCAGATTTGAAATTGCCAAATTCGGGCCTGTAAGTGACTTTTTCTTGATATTTTTTATTTGAATGATGAAGAGGTGACTTGAATAACTTTGCAATTTGATCTTCAATGATTTCTAAGCTTCCAAGAGTCCTAAATCTGCAAACACACAAGAAGAGAAGAGAAAATGTTGAACATTAAGGCATGGGGGTTTGCCTTGGTAAAACCCCTTTTAGGTAATTAAACCAAAATGATGAAATAATGGAATGAAACATGAAAAATTGAATTTATTACCTTTCCATGATGATTGATCTTGAATGTATGCAACAAAACCTGAAGATTCAACCCTTGAATGCTTCAGAAAGCTAACTTGATGACTTCTAATGAAGAAACCCTAGCTTCCTTGACTTGGATGAGAAGATAGATGATGAATTAAAGATGAGAGATGTAAAGATGGGTTGTTAGATGTAAAATGAGGATAAAAACACTTATTTATAGACAAATGTGCCTTAGTATCCCGATTATACCTCATCACAAGCCGACATGTAGAAAAAATAAAGTTAAAACCTAATTTTTCCCGCTCAAACCCCAAAAATAACTCAAAATGGGATTTATTCACCACTAATGGTGAATGGGTCCCACCTAGATGGGACTAATTCACCACAAATGGAAAATGGGTCCCACAGGGGTCATTTTTTCTAGCTGGAATGTTGAGAAGTAAGGAAATTAGGCTTATGTGATGACTATGTTGGTTATTTGATCAAATTATGCCTTGAGATGCACAATATGGGTTAATAAGGGCATATTAATGATGATGTAAAAGTAAATTAGGGCTTGAGACACATAATTCAATGTGAAAGTGTAGGTCCACACAGCCTAGGAAGGCACAAGAATCAATGTGAATGTGCAAGACATATTACAACACTAGTTTATCATTAAATTTAATTCAAGAACCTTCTAGATTGATGTAATAATGTTATTAAACACATTTTATAATGTTGAATTAAAGATAAATAGGTTCATTAAGTCTAGAAAAGCATGAAATTCCTTTACAAGACTCTACAAAACCTTTACAAGACATCAATAAACATATTTTATTCAATTTTCAAAGGTCCAAGACCTAGTGTGGATGCATAAAATACCTCAAAATAGTAAATCAAGGACACATTAAGTCCATTTTATCATGAATTAATCCCATGTCAAGAAAAGGGTTCTTTTTTCTATGGCACAAGTGTCAACCACCTACTTGATGAGAATTGGCCTAACCCCATTAGGAAGGGTGGAAAAAATAATGGTCCTAAGTATGTTCTTGAGATTTCTCCTTTTGTCATGAACCCTAAGATC
>VDFB02263890.1:0-47468 GCA_007258455.2 Sequoia sempervirens
GAAAATGGCCGATTCATCTCTTGCTTGGTGAATAAAATGAAATCTGTACGCCATTTGAGCAAGGAAGAAGTCAGAAATGAAACTTGGCATTTAACCTAACTGTAAAAACGCGCCAGTTGAGAGTTGTCACGTTTTTAACAGTCTGAAACAAATTCGAAATGAAATAAACTTCTTGCTGTCAATTTCTCCATATGCGTTTTGAATTATTCTCCTCTTGCTGTCAATAAACTGGTCGAATCATCTTCAATCCGATGACTAAGGGTTTAAAGAATCCGCCATCTATCATTTTGACCATTTCTGGGCACTTTGCTGTCAATGAACATGCCTTCTTAAGTGGAAAACTGTTTCAATTCGGCCCTATATAATGACGCCCTTCCATTCATTGTGAACACACCTTTTGAGAGCAATCTGAGTTTAGTGTTTTCATTTCATATCCATTCCATTGTATTGCCTGAGTTTTCCCATATTGCTGAGTTTGATAAGCACAGTAAATTATTTCCAGCATTTACCAGTCACAGTGAATTAAGTCATTTGAGTTTAAAGTGAGGTATTTGTATAGCTGAGTAGGAATTGAGTGGTGGAAGCACGTCTGTGAGAAGAAGTTATAAGAGTTCACTATAGAGTGAAATTCTTTCATAAAAGAAGCCATATTTAGCTGAAACCTTGAAGCTTATTTGAAGGAGGATCTAGAAAAGCAAATTTGGAAGGAGAAGCTCTAGAATCAGGCATGAATCTTCCTAGTTTATAATTTTTATTGAAGTATTGTTTCCATTTTGATTTTGTGATGGCTGATTTCAATTAGTTTTAATAGAGAAGAACTGTTTTGATGAATAATTAAAACAAATCATTTAAGAAGAAAATGTGAAAAGGATTCAATGATTAGGGGAATTGTGAAAAAGGGAATATAGGAGTAAAAAGCTTAAGGGATTAGAATGTTTCTCTTGCTTTAGAACGAAATAATGAAAAAGATAAAAGAGAAGGATTTGTTTGCATTTTAAAATGGTTTTTGCATGTTGTGTATGATCTCTATATGTGGGAATACGTAAACATACTTATTAGCTACTAGGATCGAGATGATGGCAGAATCAAGTGAAGTCTTTTAGCTTAAGTTATAGGGATAACTGAGACAAGTTAAGTACTCCTAGGATAAAGAGTTCCTAGTTAGGAGGAATTGATACAAGACGCTTGAATACTGTTTTCATTTCTAGTAGGTTCGTATGATTGTAGGATGTCTGGGATGACGAATTCATCCATTGAAGGACAAAACCTATGCGTAGAGTAAGGAAGCCTTAAGTCAAATCGGCCCTGAGTAGTGTTTATGATAGATGACCTTCATTCGAAGTACTGAATGAGAATACTTTGGCCAAAGTAGTGAAAGGTACGACATCCACCTAGATGTGAGATAGTTGAGACTACACTGTCAGTTCATTGTGATCCGAGTACTAGATCGAGATTGTGAAATAGCAAGTTCTAGTTGAGTAGGACACAACACTATGCTCGGTTAGTAATCGTTAAAGGATACCCTACCAATCTCTTCTTGAAGGGAGGGCCGTTCATTACCAAAATGATAGGTCGCGGGGACCGCATTATAAGGTAAAGATGGTTGGAAGTGATGTTTCTCCTCCACAGCAAGCGGCCGATGTACCAAGATTTGAAAGGACGGATTCCTGGACCTTCTTGCTTCTATTTGTGCAAAAGCTTACGAGCTATGTATGTAACTGTATTCCTTTTTAACTCTGATTTATATTTGCAATGAAAATGAAATTCATGAGGAAACATATTGTAACTTGTACATGTTTATCAATAAAGAAAGGAAGAAATTTATTGTAATATCTTTGTTATATGTTACTTTTACATGTTTAAAGTGAAAATGGGAAAGTTTTTAATTTACGCAGAATTGGGTCGTAGCAGAACTTTCTTGAAAAAAGCTGCAATATGGGTTTTCTTCAGAAGACTGATAGAAAAGGACCCAGATGGATGAAATTTGAATGCACTGAAGTTTTCACTGACATGCAAGATAAAAGCACTTGCTGCAACTTGATGAAGTTCTTGAAAAATTCTTCAAAAGATTGAGGCAAAAAGACCCAGATGACTGAAAAATGGAAAGCCTTGGCCTTCTACTTGAAAAATTTGATCTTTTGGAACAAGAAGAATGAAAAAGCAAGGGTTTATGCTTGCTGGTCTGAAAAATCTGATGTAAAACCAGCAACTATGGATTCTTGAATCACAAAAATTCTTCAAACTTGCTGCTCCAACTTTCTCCTCTGAAGGCTACCTACAAAAATAATGAAAAATATATTGAAAATAAGTGTTAAATAGACTTAGGGTTTGATTTAGGTTTTGCTTTCTTTTTTGCTTTTATTTTCAAAACCCTAAATTCAGTCTCTTTGAATTTGGAAGCCATCCTTCTCCTCTTGCAATCTTTTGAAATTTTGAAAACTTTGAAAAATTCTTGAAATTTCTCTAAGGCATGAAACTTTGGGTGCCTTTCTTCAACAGGGGCGCCCACTTCTTCCAGTGTTAGTCAAAATTTTAACCTTTTCAACTTTCCTTCATTTTGACATGCTACTTCGCCTCTGATTTCCCGTTGACAGATTAACCCGACAGGCGAGCTGAATGGTTCACGGCGGAGCCTGACTGATTCTGAGAAAGAAGTTCTGGAGGCACCTCCGGCGAAAGACTTCATTTCGACCTCCGAATTCATGGGCGCCTTTTCCTTCCAGGGGCGCCCATTTCTCCCAGAGATAGCCATTTTCATGATTTCCAAGTTCTTCCTTCTCCCTTTGATCTTCTGATGAATCTTCGATTCCGGGAGCTGTGTAGATCCGACTGACTGTCTGAATATTTCGTTGGATAGCCAAACTGATTTTGGTGAGGCATTCTTGGATGCTACTTCTACAAAATCCATCATTATGAGCTTCAAAAGTTTAGGCGCCCTTCTTCAACTGGGGCGCCCATTTTTCTAGACTTAGAAAGTTTTCAATTTTATTCATGTCTTTCACTCCTACAGGTGATCTTTGTTGAATTCGGAGTTTCGGGCGTCAGATTGATGGATGTTTGGGCTCATTGCGAAGCTGAGAAGATTTCAGGAGGGGTCTTCTGGAAACAACTCTGCCAAAAAGTAGATTTCAGGTCCTCAAAAGCTTGGGCTCCCCTGGCAAGCTGGGGCGCCTAGTTTCACCAGAGTTTATTTTTCACATTTTTCACCTTTGCTTTCGGATTTCTCTTTTCAACTCTCATCGGACCCTCTGTTCAGCTCTTTGAATCTAATGACTGCGAGCTCCGTTTGTCGTGCTGGATAGCTCACTGGAAAGCCTATTGCATTCTGAAGACATCTTGTTATAACTTTGACTGCAAATTCATCTGTTTGAACCCTTGAAAAGTTGGGCGCCCTTCTTCACCTAGGGCGCCCAGTTTCTCTAGACTTAGAAAATTTTCAATTTTAATCTTCTTCTTCGAGTTTCAGATCTTCATTCTATATCTTCCACTTTGACTCGAATTTGCCGGAGACTGGATTGTCAGATGCTCTGACGGGGATATCCATCGCGAAACTGACTGAATACTGAGCAACTTCCATTGGAGATCCAAACCCTAATTCACTCATCTGGTGACCTAAAAAGGTGGGCGCCTTTCTTCAACAGGGGCGCCTAAACTCAGCAGAGTTAGAAAATCTTCATGACTTTTCAATTTTCTTTCTTGTTCTTCGTACATGTTCATCGTTTCACCTTCCGCTGAAAGTTTGAATGCTGAAACTGACGCTTGGCAGCCGAATGACCTCCATTGATGATCTCGGAGCTCCAGATATGCTTCTGAGAAGCGGAATAGACCCAGTAGGGCAAAACTGATTATTTTAAGATTTTGACTGCACCAGCCTGATATGGACACATTTTGAGCCAATCAAAATCAGTTCGGACCCTGTTGGACCAACTTTCTATTTTTAGAAATTTTCTTTTTTTAGAAAATTTTGCTAGTATCCGTTTCGAGAGAAACCCAAAAAAACCCAGAAAACGTTACTAATTTTAGAAAATTTCTAAAAATAGCAGTTTTCCTAAAATTTAGGGATGAAAAACTGAGATCTGGGTTTTGTAGATTTAGCTGCTCTTAGCAGACCCAGATCGTCAGATTTTGAAAATTTAGCGTTTTAACCTCTCATGCAAGACCTGCACACCCAAATTTTGACCTTTTTGACTGATTTGACAAGACTTTTACTCATTTCTTCAAAATATCTAAGTGTAACAAAATTTTTAATTTTGGGGTACAACACATCTGTAACCTTGTGTCCACTGGTAGTCTCTGAAACCAAGGAGCAGCAAACCTTGTTGGATACACATCAGCCTGATGGTAGACTAAGTATTGATCCTGCAAGCACTCACCCGCCAACAATTGAGTCGGGTATCTGCAACCACTAGATCTGTCTATTGAAGATGGTAACTCTCCATCCAAAAAGGGATGGTATACGTCCTGAACCAATCCACACTGACGCGTCAACAAATCCTCTGTATGTGGACTAGAAGAGAAATGTTGAGCACTCCTCACAATGCTCGCCTCGGTAAACTCCACTGCGGACTCTGTCTGAAATCTCGATCCACAATCAATGCTCATCTCAGGACTCGGGTCAAGGGGGTGATCAACATCTATCTCGAAGAGCGGATTATCATATAACCAAGAAGCATCTATCTCGAACAATGGATTGTCGATCATCTCGCACTCCATCTCCTGATCCACCTCCTGCTCTCCACCCAAATCTGCACTATAGTACGAGGTTGAGTCAACCTCATTCTCATCATGATTAGCATCATCATGTATGCTATCATCAGCACACACATCATATCTAAGGCACTACTGCTATATGTCTCATAGGATGTCTCAAAAGATGATGTAGAATCCACTCGTGTCAATGCTTGATCAATTCTATCATCCTTCACCGCCAAAAGATCTTGTAAATCTTCCAACCCCAAAAGCCTTTGTTCTGATTTTTCTTCATGTGTATGTCCCTCAACATGTTCATCCTGCAACCTTTTAGCATCTTGTTTAGGTCCATCACCCTTGTGTTCTAACTCTTCTTCATCTTCAAAAGGACTCAAGTACCTTTCCTCTACAGCTGCCTTAGAAATTTCAACTCTATCATCAACAAGTGGATCTTCTAAGGTCTAATTTTTGCTCGCCAAGGGATCCGCTGAATGCTGGTCATTAACAGCTGAGAATTCATCGTGAAGGCTTCTGGACACTGTAGTGACCTCATGTTCTGCCTCAAATTCTTCATAATTTCTTTGCTGGTGGGAAGTTTTTTTAGGCTCTGAATCCTCATAGGGAACCCACATTATTCTATGCGCCTTGCCCTTAGGTCTCCAAGGACAATCATGGTTTAAATCGTACGGCTCTCTGCAATAGGAACACAACTTCTTTCTGTTTTGTGATGTTCAACCTTTGCTAGAACTTGAAGTCATATACTGAGATGAACTGCTTCTAATTGCGGGGTCTCTAAGCAATTTACTTATTTCTTCCAACTTCTTTAAGCTTTGTTAAAAAAATTTCATGTTCTTGTCCCACTGCTTCTGGGAAGCGGCCATGTTCAGCTGAAACCTCCGAACTGCAATTGAAACCTACCCAACAGGTTGGCAGGAAACCACTCTGATACCATTGTGATGAACCACACTCCGGTGATCCACTCTGCTACCACTCTAGTGATATGCTTTGATACCACTGTGATGAGCCAAATTGGACTTGACTCAAAAACCCCCAAATTTAATTCTTGAAATTCTCTTTTGAAACCAACATGAGCCTCTACTGCAATGATTTCACGGTGCTTGTAGGTCTGATTAGGGTGTTGGTATTTGTCTTTCTTGTGTTACTCGTGTTTGATGATTAATGCCAATGATATACATAAATTTAACAAGCATGTGCATATAATGGGAACACAAAATATACTAAACTAATATGACAACTCAAATAATGACTTGATATAATTGCCAAGGCACTTTCTTCATACATAATAGATTGCATCCAAAATATAACTTTCATTAGGTTTCAACGGATACATCAAATAACATAGATTTTAACTTACAGCCAAAATCACTGTGAATAGTGATTTGCTACAGTACCCGCGCCCATTAAAATGCTCAAACAAAATTACATACGCATTTCTCCATCCGAAATCTTGTTGGAAAAGCTTCTAATGATGAGGGCGCCCACTTTAGAAGAGAAAACAGCCACTAAGAGAAGGCGTCTTAATTACTTGATGAAGATGAAACCCTCCAAAGGTGCGGCTGGCTGTAGGTGATCAAATCAGCTCTCAAAAACTTCATAAAATGCAAACAACACCTTCAGGATGGCGAATGGCATCACTAGCAGCAAGTATCCTTCCGAAAGATGCCTCCAACAACTTGTTATCAGCAATTCCAAGCTCCAAAATGCAGCAACAAGAGAATAACCAGCACTTTAGGGTGGTCTTTCACACCTTCAAGATGCCAAAATCCTAACTACAAGCCCCAAACCAGGCTTACCCACTGCTGAAATTGAGAAACCCTAGTTTCTCTCTTCCACAAACTCCACACTTCAAAACTTCAACCAGCAAACATATCCAAGCATAATCAAGTTCGAACTTTCTCTTCCCCCTTTATAATTTTACATTGAAACACTATTCATTAAAAAAAACACTATTCACTTAAGTTATTTCTTTTTTCACTTTATCAGTGAATAGTAACTGCAAAATATAAAGTGACCCCTTTAACAAATAGACACATGGTCCCCAAGCCTGAGTAAGTGAAATAAATGGTGATGATCAATATCTTAAGCCCCAATTATGCGCCAAACGTGCAAATTCACCACGTCACCACACTCCGAATACCAATACTGCCTTTAACCGACCAAGTGCCCGTTCAAGTGACCCTCTATCTAGAACCACTAGCCTACGAGGATCGACATAATAGGCTAATCCAATGACTCTGATGCTCGCGAAATAATGAGGACATTACATATCAGCGTGAGGATGGTGAGTTCATTGAGCTCGCCGACATACAGTCAGAGTTGCAAGTGCTCATTCATGGTATTTTCAGTGGTGATTTTGTTGGCTGTAAGTTGGATCAACTTACAGTTATGTCAGCGCTATTTGATAAGGCGGTCAAGACTGGAGGAGAGTTGCAGATTCAGATTATGGGTGGTGAGGAGATGTTGCGAAGACACAGAGTGCTTTAGAAAAGTATCAGTGCCCCAGATGGTGATGTAGTCAACGACCTCG
The DNA here is from genome assembly GCA_007258455.2 of Sequoia sempervirens. Lineage (NCBI taxonomy): Eukaryota > Viridiplantae > Streptophyta > Pinopsida > Cupressales > Cupressaceae > Sequoia > Sequoia sempervirens. Next base: position 7,238 of record VDFB02263890.1, read on the forward strand.
TGGAGGGGTTAATTGCCCGAGATCACGGCCAGTGAACTACAGATCAAGACGTCCCACTTTTTCAGGATAGACATTAGACACAGCAGTTAACTTGATGCCTCTTTCCGAGTTAACTCGTTGATCCACATATCATGGCATGTTTATCTTGGAATCATCTATGTACAGTTGGCGTTCTCATATAGTTTTCAGTTTCAATTAACTAATATTAGTTGTCAGTTAACTTGCATATCAATAAGGACTTGTGTGTTGCAAACGTCCATTTGATTTAGTTTTGTTCCAGTTAGCTGATGGTAGTTTTCCAATTAACTGTATAGTTGCATACATTTAGGTTTAGCAATAAATCTTGCATGCTTGCAAGACTCATGTTGACTCAAGGTGATTTTAGGGTTGCCTACATCTTTGATGTCTATAAATAAGAGCATTCTTGCTCATTGTATTTTTTAACTTTTGCTGCAATAACAAATTACTGAGCCCAATTTGCCTGAATGTTGTTATTCTCTATCTATTCACCTTGAGCTTTTATATGTGATAGCGAACATGCTAAGCCACCTTGCCTGTAGTATTGCTATTCAATATTTGTTCACTTAGTTAAATATAATTGCTGGTTTGATCGTTAATTGTATTGATAGGTCCTTCATACGATTTGCTGCCTCAGTTATTATTTCATGTTGTGATTAATAAGCTTTGTTTCATATCTACACCTCAGATAGGAGTTGTCTCCTCCTTGGGAATTTAGAAGTAAGGTTTATCATGTGTTGTTGTGATTAATAATCTTTGTTTCATATCTACACCTCGGATAGGAGCCGTCTCCTCCTTGGGAATTTAGAAGTGAAGATTGTCGTATATCAATTCCCTGCTCATAAATCCTCATGATCTGTTTCTCTTGAGGAAATAGGATAGTTAAAGCATTTAGTTAGTTGTAGTTAAGATTTGCAAAACCAAAGAAAATCCTTAGCTGCAATGTATTGGTTTTCTTAACCTTGTGCCTCTTCCAACTGAGTCAAAAAGATAGGATTTAGATAATTTACTTTTTCATGCATATCAACAAAAGAGGGAGCCTCCCCTCCTAATTTGAAGAGCAGTCATTACGCACTGTGCATAGCTGTCTGTTGCCAATCCGCACTCCAGAGGTGCGAATTGTAAGACCAACACATTCATAAAGAGGCTGTAATACAACCATAGGATCCAATGATTTAGGGCTGGTCTTGAGTTTGGCAATTAGGCCATTGAAATATGCCCTTTTGGAATTTCCGACCAATTCACTGCAATATATTTGTTTTTTTTTCTTTTTGTTTCCAACAGGTCTGATTTTTCTCTTCTTTTTATTGCAATTTTCAAATAAATAAATGCTGACTTGATTTTTTTTAAATTTTTTTATGAATAAAATATTCATGTCATACAATTGAAAACATTATTCAAATAACATTTAATTAAATTAGAATTATATAGAGAACTTGATTAAGTCCCTCGACTCCTTTGACTGTTGTACTGGTTTTTCTTCTAATCACCAAGACTCCTCTAACAGCCGCAACTCCTTTGGGAGAATTTTCTTAAACTTCCCACACTTCTGATCCAGCTCTTAAAGCCCTACAACATTTTTTTGTCAAGCAAAAAACATATTGAAATAACTTTAGCCTTCAATCACCCCTTTCAACGCTATGATCCCTTTTTGCTTCTAAACTCCACGTAGCTATATGGAGAAAGAGCTGCAACTAGGTCAATTTACCAATCTTCCAACCAAAGGTATTGTGGTTGGAAAAAGGCATGCGGCTGGAAGGGAATAATATTGGGCTCCACATCCCCCCTAAGTAGTGCGATAGTCCTAGAAAACACAACCAATAATTTCAAACTTGCCACATCCCCTTTCCTTGATAAGTTGTGATTCCTTTCAGCTGAATTTTCTTCTTTAATAATTCTGGTTTAATCAAGGATGATGGAGTGACTATGTGTAGGAGGGCACAAATGGGTTGAGAAAGGAACCACGTCTGTATTTGACTCCAAACAATTGATTTTGACCCCTAACTTCCCTTTGTAGATGGTACAACAGCCTAAACAATCTCCCAAATTAATAATTTTAAAAAACTTTTTGTCTTTTTGACTAGGTGGACAACTAGTGTGATTATCCCTCTACACAAAAGTGAAGATATCAATAATCCTTCTAACTACCATGCTATCATGGTCAATCCTCTTCTTGGAAAACCTTTTGGGCACATGATGGAATGCAAAATCAATAGTTGGGCAGAAAAAGCGGCAAAAAGAGCAAAAGGGCAGGCTGGCTTTAGACCAAGGAACTCTACCATCAATCGCTGCATCGCTCTTAGGCACGTCATTGAAAAAGTTTGGGACACCCAAGGGGGAGAAGGCTTTTGTTGCTTCGTTGATTTTAGAAAAGACTTTGACATTGTGCCTAGGAACAAAATGGAGTAACTTGGGATTCTTAACGAGTTTAGAGTGGCAATGCATAATCTTTATGAGCAAGTAAGAGCTAAAATTAGAACTAAAGAGAGTATGTCTGAATGCTTTGGTAGCGACATTGGAGTCAAATAGGGATGTACTCTATCCCCCACTTTGTTTGGTTTATAAATTGATAAACTTGAAGAATGGTTAAACAAAACTGCTAAAGAAGGTATCCAATTTGCTGGCTATGAGGTGAAGTTACTTTTATATGCAGATGACCTTATCCTAATTGAAAAAACTACCCATGGTTTGAAAGAACATTTAAAGGCTTTAGAGCTCTTTTTCCAGGAGGTTGGGATGCAAGTGAACACCAGCAAAACCAAAGTCATGATTTTCTCTTTGAAAAGGAAGAAGCAACAGGTCAATTTCATCTTGAGGGGAGCTCGTTGGAGATAGTAGAAGAATAGAAGTACTTGGGAATTGATTTTCACAATAGTCTTAGCTGGGAGACATGTAGAACAAAAAGGATAAAAGGAGGTTGGAGAGCTTCTTATCTACTGCAAAACAGGTGTAAGATAGTAGAGTTATGGGATTGGAAAACCAAGAAAACCCTTTTTGGTTTGTTGGCCACACTGGTTGTTCCTCTATGGTTGTGAGGTTTGGGGAAGTAGCATGTCAAATCACAAGTGGAGGTAGTTAGAAATAATTCAAAAGCATCTAATCACTAGTAGTCTCAAAGCCAAATCAACGATTCCCTATGAGATTCATTTGGATGAAGCTAGAAAGTTTCTGATGGAGGCATCAATGATAACTTGTTTAATAAGTTACTTAGAAAAGTTGAAAACATGGATAAGCATCACTAGCCCAAAATGGTTGTTGAGGAGGATCTAAATCGTAGGAAGAAGACTTGGATGAAACATAACAAAAAGTGGATGAGAAAATGGGGCATTAATTTGCATGAGTGTCCAAGCACTAATGAAGATGATAAAAAAGTTTGCTAAAAAAGTTTAGGACTGCCATATGGACAAAACAACTTGGTCGAAAAAAAGCGCATTATGTCAAAGAGTTCAAGCTCGCGTGGAAGCATGATGAAAAAGACTATCTAAAGTTACAATTAAGGGAAAGGATAGACTTTTAGTTGCTCAGTTGAAAAACGGTTCTCATCATCTTAGGTGTGAAATAGGTAGATGGATGGTCCCCCAAGGAAGGTTGGGAAGAAAAAAATTCTATATTCTAAAGCAAAGGGGTGGTTGAAACTGAATGGCATTTCATCATTGAATGTGCAGCATATGAAGATATTCATATTCAATATGAAAACAATTTAAAGGAGGGTAGTCTAAATGAGCTATTTGAGAAGGTGAGGCTTCTCAAGACTGTTGGCATAGACAATAATTCTGGGCATGTTTGAGCCCATTTTGTGATGTACTTTGCATAGACAATAATTCTGATTTGTAGCAGCAGTTGGGACAATTTGAAATCAGATTTGTTTCATGCACTTGTGATCATTTTGTAGTTGTTCATTGCTGGTTATGTTCATGGTTCGAAAGATAAATATAATTGTGTTATTGTTTGAGCATTTGGAGGCATATATGTTCGCTGTTCATGTTTGCTTGAAATCAGAATCTAGGGTTTTGAGCAGAAAATAAAAGTGCAGAAATTTAGGGCAGAATTCTGAGTTTTAAATCAGATCTGAAAAATCAGAAAATTAGGGAAAAATCCAGAACCCTAAAATCAGAAAAAATAGCAAATATCTTGTGTGGGATATTTCATTCCTTCAACACTTCAATTATCTTCAACAGGTTATTCAACACAGTGCACTTGGATTTTTGCACAATAATTACTTGACAGTTCCTTCCCTTCAACATGGTTTATAATTATTGTATTACTATTCTCCCATCACTTGGCCCTTTCACAGCAATGCAATTTTTGCATTCTTCAAATTCTTCTCCTTCCAAATTAATTTGATTGGTGTACCCCAGTCCAGGCCTTCCAACCTCTGATACCAACTATTAGAAGAATGAATGGACAAAGTTTTTATTGAATTGTGTGGCAAACACTATAACATATGTATTTCATAATTATTAATTTACAAGTTACATTGTTGGCTATAACTTAAGAGTTTGTAACCTTTTTAGACATTAATAATGTGGTGTTATCACATCATTATCATAAACAATAATTGCCACTGTACAATCTAGACCAACATTATACAATATCTAATAATATAGCAGCTACTCACATCAATAAGGCCTCCACACCTACAGTAATTGTGAATTATCCTATAAATATTTCAGCCAAGCATCTATCCCCAACTACACTCAATATCAGCTCAAAATAATTCATTTTGACTTTGTTTTATTTGAAAAATCTCTTGGCTTAAGCGTTAAAGAAATATAAATGCCTATATTGTAGGAGTTTCAATATGTCATTTCAAATCAATTATCTTGCTCTAGCTACCCAAATTGTCAAGAAGCTTGATGAGGAGAACTAATAGGCTCCTAGCAAAGTCTCTAAAATCAGACCTTCACTGCTGTAATGTCCCCTGATTGGGAGTGCCCTAAATTTTCCCTAATTTTCCTCAATTTAAATAACGGGGTTAGATAATACCTTTCCTTTGAATGAAGCCCTGATTGAAGCTCTGCACACAAGTTAGAACCCTTTACCATAATCAAACTGATTAGCAGATTAGAAACATTTACCACTAATAATAATTAGCAGATTTCCATAATTAGATATTAATAAACACAGGGCCAAACATTAATTCAATCACAAGGTACTCTAACATCCTTGGACGGTTCAATCATAGGAGAGAGTGGGAGAATGCAGCTTGATGGGATACATGTTTCATCTCAGTCCTCAGCCTATAACATTATGCAAAAAATCTTCTTGTTGAATTGTGCCTAGTTACCCTTGCATATGGTGCACCTCTGAGTTATGTCAACTTGTAATAATATTCTGTACCTTGTATATGGAACTTACATGTGTTAGTGAGCCTATTTGTATAAAGTGGTCTAAATGCAAAAGGTGTAGTGTAATATTTTATTTGAATATATGCCACTACTGGGTTGTCCCATCCTCATGTCATATTATAAGAATGATGTATAAATACAGGCAATCCCTCATTCCAATTCTACTTTATATTAATAAGTTGATTCTTCTCTTCGATGTATTCCAGAACCTTCTCATATTGATGCTCTCTCTTTCTTTTACTTCTGCATTTTACATTTATGTTCAATAGGAACCTGGTTGTATAATCTATCATAGACATCACTGATGACATTTCTAACAACAGGTCCCCATGAAATCTTCTTCACTCTTCTCTTAAATATTAAAATGATCAATATATTGTGTTGGCGTTACAATTCGCATCTCTGGAGTGCATATTGGTAACGGACAGCTATGTACAGTTGAACTGCTCTTCAAATTAGGAGGGGAAGCTCCCTCTTTTACTGATATGCGTGAAAAAGTAAAATATCCTAAATCCTATCTTTTTGACTCAGCTGGAAGAACCACAAGGTTAAGAAAACCAATACATTGCAGCTAAGGTTTTTCTCTAGTTTCCGCAGAGCTTAACTACAACTAAGCTAATGCTAAAACTATCCTATCTCCTCTAGATAAACAGAGCAAGAGGCATTAGGAGTAGGGAATATTTGACAATAATCTTTAAGTCAGGATTTCCAAAGAGGCGGGACACCTATCCGAGGCATAGGCTGAAATGAAGGTTATTGGAAACAACATCAAACGGTAAGTTAGTTCTCAGGATTCCTAAGGAGGTGGGACACCTATCCGAAGTGTAGGCTGAAAGTAACTTACTGGAAACAATGCTTAAATGACAATCTCTACTTCTAAATTCCCAAGGAGGAGGGACTCCTATCTGAGGTGTAGATATGAAAGAAAGATTATTAATAACAACATCACACGATAAACTTTATTTCTAAATTCCCAAGGAGGAGGGACTCCTATCCGAGGTGTAGATATGAAACAAGCTTATTAATCACAACAAGAATAAAAATGGGACAACAAATTGCATAACGAGACACACACACAATGAATCATCAAACCAGCATTATATTTAACTAAGTGAATAGATACAAAACAACAATATTGCACGGCAAGGCGGCTTAGCAATTTGTTATTGCAGCAAAAGTTCAAGTACAAATGAGCAAGGGTGCTCTTATTTATATAACTTCAAGGAGTAGGGAACCCTAAAATCTCCTTGAGTTTACACTCAGTCTTGCAAGCATGCAAGAGTTTATTCTTTAAGTCTAATTGTATGCAACTTAACAGTTAACTGGAAAACTACCTCAGTTAACTGAACTAATACAAAATAAATGGACGTTAGAAACATGCAAGTCCTTATTGAAATGAGAGTCAACTAATAACTAACATCAGTTAACTAGATCCTAACTGAAAGGTCCACATAGCTGACTCCAAAATAGACATGCACAAAGGTGGGACAACGAGTTAACTTGGAAAGAGGTGTCAAGTTAACTGCTGTGTCAAATGTCTATCTTGAAAGGTGGGATGTCCTGTCCACTGGCTATGATCTTGAGCAATTAACTCCTCCAAGAAGTTGTTAACTGCCTCATCATCTGGTGGTTGTCACATGTATCAACTGTCAATTCACTGCTTGTTAGTAACTTGAGCAATCCTGGAAATATTTGCACACTTCAACTGGCAATTAACTGATTGTTAACTTTGGTGGCTCGGTAACTGGAGTGATGACCTCTATTTCTACTGTAGCCTTATGCTGTTGACGCTTTTAATGCTCTTCAACTCGTTGCGCACGCAGAATTCCAACAGTATTCAACCCTCTAAGTTGGCCTTTGAAGGCTATTAGTTAGACGAGGTATCAAACCATGTGGATTTTGAGTGACTATGCCTGTCAAATTGTTTGAATCAACCCTTAGATGCGCTTGATGCAAATTGGTGTCAACTTTCCTTATGAAATCTTGAATTAAGACCGATTTGGTCTACAATTTAGTTTGAGTGAGCTCTGTGATGTCCCCGCTCTAGTCAGTTCTCAGGAACAGTGTGTTAGCCTTTTTCTTGGACCCTTGTGGGCTAACTGGATTGGTTAGAGGGTCAGTGGTATTTTCTGGAGGAGTTGATCATTCTCATTTTCAGAGCTTAGTGATTGGTTCACAGCAGGCATTGGCAGTTCAGGGGTTCACAGCTTCTGACGGCACGGGAATATTGGAGTTTTCAGAGAGTTATGGATTTTTAAGTGATTTGAGTTAATTATTTAACTTAACGCTTTATTATAAAGTCAAATTGACTTTATATATTTTATATCACTTAAATATTACATAAAGGTGATTTAAAATTAAATCACTTATGCATAGAAGTGGGCGCCCAAATATTTAACTTGCAACTATTGAAAAGTGAATTAAATATGTTTTAAAATATTTAATGATTGCAAGTGGCGTCACTTTCTTGAAAGTCGTGCCTTTTTGCATATAAGGCATTTTGGCAATGAGAAATTAACTTCTTGACTATTTCGACTTTTCCTTTGAGGTTTCTTCTTTGTTTTCCTCTGTGATCACGGTTTGAGCAATATTTCCATTGGAGAACGCAATCTCTTCGATGTTGAGCATTTCTGAGACTGTGAGAGACCAGTCAAATTAATGCAACTGTGAGGGCTTCATTCAAAAGTTCTACATGCTTCTATCAAAGTTTTATCATTCAGTATCTACTTGTCTGCAATAAGGAAGGGGGTTTCTTTACCAGAGGCGCCATCTTCAACAGATCTCAGCTTTCAGCTTGTTCTTTTGGTTTCTTCCTTGGCCGTACCATTTACCTTGAAATTTGTGCCTTCCTGGAGGATGGCATGTGAAGCTAGAAGCTAGGGTGCTTTCTTTTTGGTTCCTGTTTCAGCTTCATTCTTGGTGGCTACTTCTATTAGCCCATTGTATCCTGTTTCTGAGTGGGGAAAGTCAATTCTGGAGGCTAGGCGTCCATATATGCCAGTTTTCACCATTCTTGGCTGGCGAGTTGGCTTACTTCTTTAAATAAATAATCTGGAAGCATTCTGATTTAAGAAAAATACAGGGGTTTGAGTTGTGAGCCAGCAAGGCTCATCACAAGCTCCATTCTGAAAAACCTGCCTGTTGACTATAAACATGGATATGTTCTAACAAGTTTTCTGGTGAGGCTAAAAATGGCTTTTGCCAAGGCTAAAAATACCCTGTCGAGGGGCAATTTTTACGAAAAATTCCAAGACATGGGTTTTGTAGAGAGTATTTCTAAGGAAACCCACAATGTCAAAAATTCGAAAAAATGCCTTTTGCCTTGGCATGCGAAGACTTTTTGAAACAAAAGTAGCAGGGTCATCGAGGGCTAGAGGGCAATTTTTCACAATAAAATCTAACATATAGGTTTTGTAGAGAATGAAATTCTAAGTCAACACAGATTGTCAGAAATTCGAAAAAACGACCTTTACTAAGGCATGCAAGAGCTTTTAGTTTAGAATTGCAGGGGTTGTAGGGGCATTGGGGGCAATTTTTCCTGAGAAAAACTAGCACATGGGTTTTGTAGGCGCCAATGAGCTAAACACAACCAGATTCTTCGTTTTTCAAAAAGTTGACTTTTTGACCGGCATGCAAAAGACTTCGAAAAAAAGCATAGTACTTCAGAATGAGAAGTAGCAGGGCAATTTTCTCAAAAAAATTTCGAACATGGGTTTTGCTGCCAATGCTGCCCTGAGTGAACTCAGATGACAAGATTCTGAAAATGATATCATTTACTTTGACATGTGAGAGAAAACCTAAGACAAGGATAGAAAAATTTTAGAGATAGAAAATATAAGTTATATTCTACCTCTGAAAATGATGCATATGCCTTGAATGAGATTTGATGAAGTTTGAAATGCATGCACTCAAAAGATTAAGTCTGGAAAATAAATCCACTGAGCAATCTCGACATGGCACTGCGAAGAACACTAAAAAATATCACCTGTAGCACCTTCAGATCTTGATTGAACGAGAAAATATGTGTTTGCCTTCAACCTGTGATGAGAATAATGGACGTCCAAATGCCTTAATAAATAAAATTTATGAAGGCATCACTTTTGCATGCAAATCCCTAAATTAGGACGCCAAAATACTATTGGATCCCCATTTAGTTAACTGAATGAAAAATAAGCCCTAAAATGGGTGCCACCCAGCATGCACTTCAGTTATTCGCCACATGCAAATAAAATTAAGTTCTATTGAAGTCAACTAAGAAGTTAAACCAGAGATTAAATATAATTTTAAGTTGAGTTAACAACCTCCTCCATTATAGGGCGTCACTTTGCACTTGAGTTCAAAAGTCAAAGTTTGACTTGGGTGCCAACTCTCCAGACTTGAAACTTTTCTGAAAATTTTCATTTGCAAACGTCACCGAAGCCTATGTTCGATCACTGATTCTGGTTGATTGATGTATCCAGAAGAATGGCTGACAGTTTCATTGAAGAGCAGGATCAAAACTAAAAAGGTGCTCCTTGAGGCTGCAAACCCTAATTTTAACTTTTGAGGCCTCAAAATTTTGGGAGCCCCTGACCTTCAAGGGCACTTTTTTCTCATCAAACAGTCAAATTTTCATGCATTTTCATCATTTTGAACTTGATTTTCTACCTTCATCCTACATTTCCCAGCATTTGTCAAAACTCCCGAGCTAGCTAACAGGTCCATTGCAGAGCTGGCTCAATTCTAGACACGATCTTCTGGAGAGCATAATCCCTAAAATCATCATCTGGCAAGTCAAAATCTTGGGAGCCCCTGGGCTCCAAGGGCTCTTTTATTTCCAGACTTAGACATTTTCCAACTTGCTGAATCTTCATTCAATCTTTGGCTACCGACTATTGATAAGTCTTCTGACCCGGTTGAGATATGCAATTGAAAGCTTGAAGAATTCCGCATAGGATGAGCATTTGAGCAAACCCTAACAACTACATTTGAGGGCTCAAAACTCTAGGCGCCCCTGGCCTCCAGGGGCTCTTTTTGCTTTGAACTCACAATTTGACCTTGACTTTAACCTTCTATTTGACTCCTGATTCCGGCCGTTTGGCAACTCTGATTCATCTGCTAACAGGCTCGTTGCGAAGCCTAATCATGTCTGAGACAAACATCTTAGGTGTCATTTGCTCAAAAAGCTGCATTCAATGCCTCAAAAGTTTGGGCGCCCCTAGCCTCCAAGGGCTCTTTTCTCTTCCAGTGTTAGTCAAATTTTCACCAATTTCATTTCTTCCGTTCTTCGTTGAATCTGCAAATTCGGGCGTTAGACAAGTCCTGTAGACTTGTAACTAGATTCATCGCGCAACTAACAAGATGCTGAGTAGATGCTTGGAAGAAGACAACCTCCGAAAACTACATCTTGTTTCCCAAAATGATGGGCGCCCCTGGCCAACAGGGGCGCTTTTCCCTTGGAGATCTTTAGTTCAACCTCCATTTTGCATGTCCATTCGCTAAACCGCTACTACCGTTTAACATGTCCTACGAACTAGCTAATAAATCCATTGCAAAGCTAGGGTGAAGCTGAGGAGATCATTCTGGTGATAGCCAATGCAAAAACTAACATCTAATGCCTCAAATTCTTGGGAGCCCTTGGCCTCCAGGGGCTCTTTTCTCCACCAGTGTTAGCCATTTTTGCAACTTGCTGATTCCTCATGCAATCTCCAGTTTCAAGTGCTAGACAAATCTTCTAGCCTAGATTGGCTAGTAGGCTCATCGCGAAGCTTGCAGGATTCCGGAGAATACTTCTTGGAAGTGACAAACCTCGAAAAATTGATCTGAGCCTTTGAAACCTTGGGAGCCCCTGGATAACAAGCACTCCTTTCTTTCCAGACTAAGAAAATTTTCCATGATTTTCACCACTTCAAAAACCCCCTCCGTCACGAAGCATCGTTTTGAACATTTCTCGCCATAGAATCTTCACCAAAACGTTTTAAGCTTAGATTTCAACACCTGGTACTAGCCAACTGACCTCAAAGGTCCTAACTTTCCTACTAAAAATGTGAAAACCCACCAGACTTAAAACTAACTTTTTCTTGATTCTGACTTCACCACTGTGATCGTGAAGTGAAATAAGCCAATCAAAATAATTTTAAGCCAATAGGGGTCCTAAAACCCTAATTTTCAAAATTTTCAAATTTTACCAGTATCTTCCAGACATCAAACTGACTAAAATCCCATACTTGATTTTCCCAAAAAACCATGTTTTGATGACACTCTTACAAGGTTTAGACTATTTTAAGCAAAATGCCTTAATGAAGAAAAAAATTTGGTTTGGGTACAACATTAGGCTCCGTCTGGTGACCATGTCGGCTACTTACGACATAGGAGAACTGAGAATCTCTAAGTTTTTGTAGACCAGTGATTTATCAGTTGGGCATGGAGTCAAGACTTTTCTCTTTTTTTTTTAAAAAGAAATTCAAATCACCTAAGAAGTTGGAAATTTTCCTAAAATCACCTAAAACAAGACTACCTAAGAAATCACCTAAAACATGACAAAACATTACGGAACGGGGAAAAACATTACGCCATAACGAAAAACAAAAATAAAAAATTACTTAAAGAAAATTCACTCCACCCTCGAAGAGATGATGTGCTTTGGATATTGTTCGTTGCATGGCAGCGGGAAGAGCCTCCCATCGATGTTGTTTCTGCTTGAAAGGATTTACTTCTCTTCTAATGGGCATTACAGGAGGAAATCGCTCTAAGATGAAGATTCTCAAGTATTCATATACCTAAGCAAAAGTACTTTGACAAAAGTGAGAAGATGCAAATGGGAAATCCGATACCCCTGAGGCATTAGTTCTGCTGCAGTCCATCCTTGGGATGTCAATTTCTTCAAACCAGTTGATTGAGTTCCAAACTCGACTTGTATAATGTCGTAGGTGATCTTTTCAGGCCTGAAAATATCCTTTGACTGGCTCATCAATCAGCTCTACATCACCTTTAACACATAGGAGTTTGATTCCCATGTCTTTGGCATCTTTGAGGCCTAACAAAAGCACCTATTTTTCAGCTTTAGTGAATTCCAATTGCACAGATGAGTGCAATTGTCCTTTAGGGGAGATGATCATTTCCCCTGCTTCTGAACTTGTATTTAAACTACCTCCATTGAACTGTATTATCCATGACTCTGTATCCTCTGTCGATCTCTTTTTAGAACAAGCAATGTTTTGGTCTTTAGCTTCTATCTCTGACAGAGTCACACAATTACCAGGACCCATTTCAGGCTTTTCTTCTACTGGAACAAATGACTTGAGCACAGCCTGCTTCTTTACAACTTTGAAAATCTCGTCTAGTTGTTCTGGATGATCCTGAAGATATTTCAGTTGCAAGATTTGTACCTTGGTTTTCATCATAGAAGCTACGATGTCAACACTTGCTGAAGACGTCTCTTGAGCAATTGGCATAGTGTTCTCCTATGAAGATCCGGGATTGGAAGTGGAATACACTTCCTTACCCTTTTCGTTTGATTTCTGCCTTCTTCTTTCTATGCTTTGAAGTGTTGAGCACGTGTGATCACAAGCGTTGAAACATTTTCATGATTCACCGCAGGAGCGTACTGACGATATTCTTCTTCTTGTTCTTGATTGACGGGTTCTTTATAAAGTGTCCTGCTGTGGAGTCGCCATCGAAGTTGTCCGTTTGTGGTGAGACAACGTTCGAACTTGGTGAAGGTACGAAACTAGAACTGGTAGCAGCTTCAGTGTATCCCATGATTTGGTTCATTCTCAGATTCTTCAGACATGTGGATCCGGTATGTGCATCAGTGTCATTGAAGCAGCAAAATACTGCATGGTGTGCAACTTCAATCATTGGTGTTGATCGAGATGTTGGCAACCGTGGTTGAAAATTGTCTCTTTATGGTTGGTATGGTTGTTGAACTAGAGATCTGATAGAATTTTGTAATGTCCCCTGTTTCAGCATGATCTTGTTTTGCGATGGTTAGCTTTTTATTGGACTCTCGTAGGCTAACAGGTTGGGTTAGAGGGTCAGTGGTACTTTCTGGAGAGTTGGATTGTTCTTGTTTTCAGTGGACAGTGATTGGATCACAGCGAGCGTTGGCATTCCAGGAGTTCACAGCTTCTGACGACACGGGATTATCCCGAGTTTTGAGCGTATTATGGAATTTTAAGTGATTAAGTTAATTATTTAACTTATACGCCTTTTATTAAAGTCACATTGACTTTATTTATATTTTTATATCACTTAAATGTCAAAAGGAGGATTATAATATTTTAATGACTTTAAATATTATAAAAGTGCGCCCAACTATTGAAAAGGGATATATTAAAATGTTATAATATTTTAAAACCCTAAAAAGGGCGTATCCTCATGGAAATGCGTGCTTTTGCTTAAAGAGGCATTTTGGCAATTGAAACTCATATCATTTGACCATTTCTCTTTGCCTTGTGCAACTTTTCTCTGAGCATTCTCCTGAGAGCAGGGTTTGATCATTGTGTCCATTGGAGAACGGGAAACTCTTCAATGTTGAGTACGTTTGAGGCTGTGAGAGATCAGCTGAATCCGTACAGTTGAGGGCTTCACACAGAAGTTCTACAGATTGCAGACAGAGCTTTACTTTGCAGTTGTTTGTGTTTGATAATAACTGAAGGGTTCTTGGTGGCGTACCTCTTGCTTCAGGGATTCTTCTTCCAGAGATTCATTTCCTTCTTGTTCATGGCCGTACGGCAGCTTTGGTTTGTGTGCCTTGAGAAAGGCGTGTGAATTGAAAAGGAGAAACGCCTTCTTTTTGAGAGGGCTTTAGCATTTATCATTGGCGGCTAGTGTATTCAGAGCTTTGTGACCAATTTATGAGCTGGAGAAACCTTGTCTGGAGTTGTGGCGTGCATTTATGCCTGTTTTCACCATTTCCAGCTGTAGACCTGGCCAGTTTCTTATTTAAATAATCTGGAGCCTGATTGGTATGTTTATCGTTCTTAATCTATCTGTTGGTGTTTGATAATACAATTTGTACTTTCAATTTGAAGAAATAAGTTTAAATTTGTCTTTTGTGAGCAAAAATATGCTGCGCCCCTTCTCTTCTGTCTACTAAGATTTCTCTAAAAAACTCTAAAAAACACTTTAAAGACTTAAGAAAAGAGGGTTATGAACTGAGAGCCAGCAGGGCTCATCACAAATTTGTTTTCATCAAGCCGGAAGTAATCATATCATCCTCCAGCTTGATGGTGTGTTCTTGCACACTTTTCAACTCTGTTTCTTTTTGTCGTCTTCAGGAAGAAGGCTATCTCTGATGGAAGAGCATTTATGAAACAACTCATCAGAATCTTCGGTGATGGATCGAGTGTAGAAGAAAGTCTTGTAACAAGAAGATTAAATCTTGCTACAAAATCCCTCATGTGTTCATTGTATTCCATCTTTGAATTTGTAAGCTGGGCGAACAACAGGTGACTGTCTTCAGCGAGCTTGAATCTCACCAAAAATTTCTTGCTCATAGTTGTCCAGCTTGTGATACTACCTAGCGCCAAGTCATTGAATCAGTTGGCAGCATTTCCCGCAAGAGTCTCGACAAAGAGACGCATCGCAATGTCTTCATGTGCTACGTGCAAGACGGCGCAAGCCATTGTGAACACAGAAAAAATGTTCCTCCAAGTATTGAGTTCCATCGCTGTGAAACCGGGGAATGTGCTTCCTTGACCCTTTAGGTAACTCATGATGTACCTGAAAAGCTAAAGGTCCAATGTTATTACTTGAAATATTCCGAGCCAAATTTTTTTGAATTTTCAATAACAGTTTACAAACCAATGCACCTGTTAAGGTTAGCAGCTAAACCAAAACGATGCTGAAGCAACTCTAACCAGAGTGTACACCAGGATCCCGATGTGGGCAAGGTGTGAGCATTGGTCAGAGGATCTTAATCAAAATGCTTATGCAAGAACTCTAACCAAGATGCGCCGGTGAACGACGAGCATGTGGTCAGAGGATCCCTACAATCTAATATACTGAAAGCACACTCGACACCAAGTATGTGCTACTCAATCCAATACGGAAATGAGGCAACCATATGGCGGAGATAATAGAAATTACAATGCTTGGAAAGAAATAAGATAGAATGCTGAAAGTAACTCGACACCCAGAATGTGCTTTCTAACCCAGAGTGGGAAAGGAGCTACCATAGGGCGGAGGTAAAGGAAATACAATTGCAATTACTGAACGGAAAGCTGAGTATTACAAATTATGACAAGCAAGAATAACCACTACTGTCAGTACTACTGCCAGCTTACAATATGAAAGATAATATCTTGCTATCAATGTGAATCAACATATAAATAGAGCTGCAACAATATAAATGAGTTTCCTTTACTGAGTAATAAAGCTTAGATCTGAAATTGCACTAAACAGACCAACCTTGAAATCTGATTTATGACAGTCCTGTTTTTCCGTGCACAAACAGCAGCCCTGTAACTCACAAATCCATTCACATCTATCTCCAGACTCACTCAAATCCCACGAAACAGAATGCAATATGACTCTAAGATGATGGCGCCCAAGATTGGCACATGAAACTGACTCAAAAAGCTGATATGAATTAATGGCACAATTCCCAAGAAAGGCAAATGGTACGGCCCAGCAAGAGGGGCGATTTCCTTTTAAAAATCACAGCCTTCAAAATAAAATCTATAACTTTGGGAATAGGGTCGCCCCTTACAGACAGAGAGAATGAAACAATACCCAGAAGCAATATTTTTGTATTTTCTGATTTACGAATAAAAACACAAATCTGTTGGAGCTAAAAATGCAATATTTGGAAAACCTCTAATATGCAAAACTAATCTAACAAGGCACAAGCTGAATACAATGCTCAAAACCCAATGCAAAACTCACAAATTACACTATTTCATCACTAGTTGTTGTGTTGCAAGCAAGAAGCAATGCCCAAGCTAGGAGGCCTTCATTCCTCGAAGCAATCCAATACCATTCCGGCAGAGTAACAATACTGTAGACCAAAGATGCTGAAATGAGAACCAAAGGCTTCCTTTTATAATTTTCCGTTGACCTCCTCGAAACCCTAACCTTTATTCCAGAGTCAAACCCTAATCCCAAGAGATGGCGTCCCTTTCTTCAATTTGACTTTTTAATTAAATTCATAGCTTTGGAAATGGCGTCCCACTTAAGGCTCTTAAATCAACCTTAATAAATGCAATATTAATTCAATGATGGCGCCACCCTTCAAGTCCACCTTTTAAAATAAAATTAAGTTAATAGACTAGGCCAAGGTGGTAAAATAACATTAAAATATAATGTTATTTAAGTAAAATGAACTTATCTCTCCGAAACTGCATTCCGAAGCTAGAAACTGAATAAGCCAATTGAGTCAGCTGAAGAGGAAAGTCAACTGTGTTAAGACCAACAGGTTCACTGCCCGAAATAGAATTTACTAAAAATAGTAAATTCCTGAAGATGCTCAGAATGCCAAGAGGAATATACCGTTGCGAAGCTCTCTGAAAACCCAGAAAGAATCCGCTACTGAAACAACCAACTCCAAGCAAGAACATCCTTCAAAATAGGAAACCCTAACTTTACCTTCCGACTAGCCTACGAGTCTCCGGAATAGGCCAACGGTCACTAAAAAGATCAGGCTTGAGAAGGGGACATTACATTACTCCAAGGTAATGGGGGTCGACGTCGCTGATTTCTATCAGCATTGCTAGCATTATCGTTGTTATCATCCATTGCTTTTGTATGGATCATGCAATAGGATGCCAAAGTGTCATTCTCGTGAAATAAAAGCGTTTAGATTTTCTTGATGTTTTCTTGCCTTGTGCCCCATGGTGGGCGCCAAAAAACTGTTGGCGTTACAATTCGCACCTTTGGAGTGTGTATTGGCAACAGACAGCTATGCATAGTTGAACTGCTCTTCAAATTAGGAGGGGAAGCTCCCTCTTTCGTTGATATGCATGAAAAAGTAAAATATCCTAAATCCTATTTTTTTGACTCAACTGGAAGAGACAAAAAGTTAAGAAAACCAATACATTGCAGCTAAGGTTTCTCTCTGGTTTCCGCAGATCTTAACCACAACTAAGCTAATGCTAAAACTATCCTATCTCCTCTAGATAAACAGAGCAAGAGGAATTAGGAGCAGGGAATAATTGACAATAATCTTTAAGTCAGGATTTCCACGGAGGCGAGACACCTATCCGAGGCGTGGGTTGAAATGAAGGTTATTGGAAACAACATCAAACGGTAAGTTAGTTCTCAGGATTCCTAAGGAGGCGGGACACCTATTTGAAGTGTAGGCTGAAAGTAACTTACTGGAAACAACACTTCCACGACAATCTCTACTTCTAAATTCCCAAGGAGGAGGGACTCCTATCTGAGGTGTAGATATGAAACAAAGATTATTAATAACATCACACAATAAACTTTATTTCTAAATTCTCAAGGAGGGACTCCTTTTCGAGGTGTAGATATGAAACAAGCTTATTAATCACAACAAGAATAAAACAGGGACAGCAAATTGCATAACGAGACACGCACACAATGAACGATCAAACCGGCATTATATTTAACTAAGTGAACAGATATAGAATAACAATATCACACGGCAAGGCGGCTCAACAATTTGTTATTGCAGCAAAAGTTAAAGTACAAATGAGCAAGGGTGCTCTTATTGATAGAACTTCAAGAAGTAGGGAACCCTAAAATCTCCTTGAGTTTACACTTAGTCTTGCAAGCATGCAAGAGTTTATTCTTTAAGACTAACCGTATGCAACCTAACAGTTAACTGGAAAACTACCTCAGTTAACAGAATGTTGTACCCAAAACCAAAATTTTTGCTTCACTAAGGCATTTTGCTTAATTGAGTCTTAATCTTGTTAAAGTGTTGTCAAAAGGTCGTTTTTGGGGTTTTCCAATATGGAGTTGGTGTCAGTACTATGTCAGTCTGTTACTGAAGAGATTTTAGAAAAATGAAAATCTGAACGAAAAACGTCAAAATTTTCTATCTCTGGAGAAGGGAGCACATTCTGAAATGGGCGCCCTATCTTTTTGGGGCTCAGATCCTGTTTTTAGGGTTTGTCACCTCCAGCAAACATTTGTCCGGCATCACGTCAGCTTCGCAGTGAGCTATCAAGCCTGTCAAACGGACTTGTTTTGAGCAAGTTACGGAAGATACAGTGCAAATCGAGGCGAAAGCAAGAATTGGCTAACACTGGAGAAAAGCACAGCTTTTCAGAAGGGCGCCCATCTTTTTGAGGTGCCAGACGTAGGTTTTTGACTGAATGTCATCCAAGACGTTTATCTTACATTTGTTCAAGCTTCGCGACGCATCCGTCAGAGGGTGAATCGAGTTCTTTGAAGCGCTGAACTGAGGTCAAATGTTGGGTCAAATCTCAATCAAACTATCAGAAGAAAGAGCAAAAGAGCACATTTTGAGAAAGGCCCAAGCTTTTCAAGCCTTTAATGCTTTCTTCGATGATTTCGAAATTCAATGTGTCGCATTGTGCGTTCGCTTGCTTTCCTCGCGGTCGTAAGATGTCTCAAACCAAGTGCTGGAAGTTTTATATTATTTTGTCGTTTCGAAAATGGCTAAGTCACGGAATGAAAGAGCAACTTTTGAAAGGGGCGCCTTGTTTTCACACCTCGGATGGCGTTTTCGGGGAAATGTGCCTTTGAGTATGTCGTGCGGAACGAGCAGCCAGATGAACCTAAGTTCAGTCTGAAAGTTGATAAATCGAAGTTATGAAGGATTTTGTTTTCCCTTCGAGATCGAAGTTGAAATTTGACTAAGTCGGGAAAAAGCGCAGCTTTTCAAAAGGCGCTTGGATTTTTGAGCCTTCGATGTCAGTTTTATGACATGCAGTATCAAGATATCATTTGATCAGTTTTTACTCAGCTCCGCAATGCACCTCAGCAGCCAATCGGAGAAGTCAGTCGACCAGTGTCAGAGGATGAACAGAGGTCCCGGCAGAGGTTTTAGCTTAAATTTTCATAAAATTTGGCTAAGTCTGGAATTCGCCCAAGAGTTCAAATTTGAATTTTCGAAAGTGAGTTGAATGGACGCCTTAACTGGAGTTCTGACTGCAGTTAGACTGAACGATTTCTGGGTTGTCATCTTCAGTTCATATGTTTGCATGTGGAGTGATCTTTCAGTTTGCATGTTAAGTTAACTGGTTTGCATGTTCAGTTAACTACCTTGCATGTTCAGTTAACTTGGTTGCATGTTAAGTTTAACTGAAGATTACCACTAAAAGTCAACTGAAGTTTACATGCATGGCGAATTTTGGTCAAAATTATGAGATTTTAGTGAAGATGGCGCTTCATCAAATGTTAACTGAAGTTCAAAAGGGACGAAGTGAAGCATGAAGCATTATTTTGTGAAGCGTGAAGCATATTTGATGAAGTATGGCGAATTTGAAGTTGAAAACTTCACTCATGAAAAGGGTCGCTATTTTTAGTTTTTGAAAAGTGAAGCAAGACAATAGTGAAGATGGCGCACTTTTCAAGGAAAGGGCAACTTTAGTTTGAAAAGGGTTGCTATTTTTAGATTATAATTGATTAAAGCATGAAGTTGGCGCACTTGTTGAAGGCCAAACTAAAGTTCCTAAAGGCTAGCTATTTTTAGCTTATTATTGCATGAGTTTGGCGAATCTCTTATCCCATTCTTATTGTTAACTGAAGTGTCAAAAGGGCACGCCTTAGGTCAAGTTGATGAATCCAAAGAGAAGTTGAAGGTGGCGAATTTGATAAGATTCTAACTGAAGCTAAAGTCGCATGTTTGAGTTTAAACTAAAGATGTGAAAGGCAAACCCTAATGCGTCCACTTATTGAGCTTGTTTGAGTTCTAGTTAACTACTATGAAGACCAATAAGAAGCCTAGCGCCATTTTTAATGCATGCTTTGTTTAGTGCGAATTTCTTATGATGAAATTCTATATATTTCCAAGATGGCGTCCATTATTGCATCATCTTTTGCTCTGAAAGCTTGTATTCTTTTGAGCGACCAGCAAGCTTAAGGTGATTCAGGTGTCCGTTTTCAGTGTTCTTCGAAGCTACGAGCTCAGATTCTTCAGAGGAAGTCAATTCTAGACTTCATTTCCACTTTGCATGCAGGTTTTATAAAGATTCGAAGAAGAAATTTGCAGATTTTTCAGAAGCAGACAAGCAAAACTTTCTATCTTCTGTCTTATTTCTTCTATTTCTCACCTTAGGTACTTTCTTCGCATGCCAGAGTAATTCAACACATTTTCAGAATCTGTTCATCTGGGTTCTCATATTTCAGCGTTTGCAACAAGACCCACTTCTTAGATTTTTTCGAGAAAATCGCCCCGTAGCCTTCATTCTGAAGCTCTGAGCCTTTTTCCGAGAATCTCTTTGCATGTGGGCTTGAATCACATTTTTTCCAAAATCCAGCTATCTGGGTTTGTTCAGAATTCAGTTGTGCACAAAACCCATGTTCCAGAATTTCTTCGAAAATTTCTCCTGTCAGAAGCTATTTTTAGCCTTGTTCAGAGTTTTTCAGAAAGTTCTTCAAGCATATTCGACTTTACAGTCAAAAGTCACCATTTTCAAAATGCAGTTCAATCTCATTGATTACAAGGTGAAATCAGTCCTTACACATAATTTCACCAAGACTTCAGATACGGACCTAAATCATGTTTATCCAGTGGTCAATCTGAGCAGTTTAGAAGGTGTTAGCAGCAATTCGATGAGGAATCTTGAGCGTTCCGGGTTGCTGGCAGCGGCATCCATTCCTGTTTCTATCTTCGATCTTGAGTTCGTACTTGCTTGCATTAAGCATTATGACTCGTCTTCACGACAGATCAGATCGGTTGATGGAAGAGTGGTTTGCAGTCTCAAGCCGAAGGACATAGAAAGATGTTTTGCTATTTCTCCTCGCTCAGATAACTTTACTGTTGATCTTGAAGCTTGTGAGAAGATATGGGATGCTGATCATCAACGTTCACAGAGAAAGGTTGCTCAGAAATGGTTGACAATTCAGAAAACTAACTTGCCTAAGAAGGTTGGTCGTGGTGAATTTAAAGGAGAAGTTGCTGTTTTGATCACCTTACTCAATCGAGTTACCGGCCAGTCAGATGCTAATACTTTCCGTCCATGGATGTTCTACCTGATTACCAGAATCCTTGATGGCACAGAGCGTTTTGACTGGGCTATGTTAATTAGTGATTGCTTACATCAGCAGATTTCTAACTTTCTCAAGCATCACGAGTTTCATATGATATCTTATTTGGTCTACTTGGTGGCATTTCAAGGTAGTTTCAGACTTCTTAAAACCAATGGTACTCTCGGTGTTCAGCATATTCATGAATATTATCCACAGCTAGAGTTTTCTCAGTCTGAGCAGGACTTCCGAGTGGTGAATGATCACTTTGCCATGAGAACCGTGAGGGATCTTGATGATGAGATGCACATTCGTATTTCAGCCGAGGCCAAATCAGCAATGGAGACTTGGGCAGATTGGTTCATACAGTTTCCTACTTTCACGTACCTCCGAGTTTATGGTTATGTTGGAGAGCCTCTGATGTTGCCGAGATATCCGTCAGACAAGATTGTCTTTATGGAGTTCCTCAGGCAAATGCAGCACGTTCACTTCTTTCTTCGTAGTCGTCATAAGGCTGCGGCAAATTTTCCATTCTCATTGGGAATTTTCACATGTGATGCAGCAACAGATGCCAGGCGTATGTCTACTGAGATAGAAAGGTTCAAATTCAAGCCTTATACTGAGAGGCGTTCCTATGATCCTCTTGGACATTATGCAAATCGGTTAGAGCGAGGGATTGCACATGCGCCAGCACTTGAAGATTTCTGGGCAAATTGTGAAGATGAATTCGAGGTTCGTCGTCGTCACTATTGTAGACTTACTGTTGGTCAGCTCTCTGATTACTTGTCAGAAGATGTTGATGGTTTGTCAGATGATGATGGTGAAGTTCTTCTCAATTCTTATGTTAAGGATCAAGTTGCTAGGCAGCCACTTCGCTCACCTGATTGGTATGCTAAAGAGAATACTTCTATTGAAGAGGTTTCCAGATCAGTTATCAAGACTAGTAAGTTGTTCTTGGAGAGCAAGCGAACACGGAAGTCAGTTCCTGTAGCAGAGCCGCCAAAGGATGTTTCTTCGTTGCCTTCTACTTCTAGAGCAAGACCCAGAGTTAAAGCCATTATAATACCTCCGGAAGGAGTTAGACTCAGTGGAAACACAGGGAAAAGAGCTACTGGTAAAAGGAAGCAGAAACAAATTGAGAATATTCCTGAGATTCCAGTAGAGACAGTTATTCAAACTGAGCCTCACGTTTCACTTCCTAGTTCACCTCACGTTCCGCCTATTGATATAGATTCTGAGCCTGAGCCACAAATTCAAGCAGGATCGGAGACAACTGAAACACCACAGGTTGATACATCAGGGACAGTCTCTCCACGAATTGAAAATATTGTTCAGTCTTGTTGGCTCGAAAAGTCTTTGGGGAGACAAAGGCGTGAACCGTCATACAACCTTGATTTGTCAGAGTTTGGTGAGCCCTATCAGAGGAGATCAAACAAGAAGATTAAGAAGCAAGTGCACATCGAAAAGACCCCTGAATCAGAGATTGTGATAGAAGTTGCAGTGCCTCCAGAAGGTAAAAGCTTGGATGAGGTCGAAGTGGGTGACTTTACATTCACTAAGGCAAATCTTGGCAGGACCACACGAGAGACAGATGTATCTCTTCTTAAGATTGTTACCAATAATCTTGAAGAGCGTATCACGAAGGATGGAGAAGATAAGGCTTTACTCAAAACTGAAATTAGTCAACTTCGTCAATACATTTCTGATCTTGTTCATGGGAATCCAAATAGAGCACCGGTTCTTCCTCAGCACACACCTGCAGAGAAACGAAAATTGGATCAGTTGGTCAGTCATGGCAGACTTTTGGATGATTGGATTGACAGTTTAGTTGCTGCTGGTAAAACTCTTCTTGCAGATTTATATCAGTTGAGGAGTGAGGCACACAAACTCCGTCAGGGTATTCAGTTGCTGGATATTGCAGTTGCAGAGAGCTTGGCAAAGGATCGCGTTCTTGTATCTCAGTTATCAGTTGCATGCGATGCTTTGGAGGCGATCGAAGATCAAGAGAAAGTTTTTACTTGGAGAGAGCAGCACCTTCTCAGAACAGAAATATGTGAGAAGATCTCTTCCAAATTGTTTTCACTCAAGGATGATGTGATTGGAGTACTTGCATTGGTCAGTGGCTTCGTTGTTCAGATTCCATGTCATTATCTTCTCGAAGATGGCACGTATGTTGAGTTGGATAAAGTTCAAACAGAGTTCGAGAAGCTGATTTGTGACAGCCTTGAAGGTGAACCTAGGGCGCCAAAATTAGAAAATGTTTTAGTGATTGCAGCCAGTTTGAGAAAGGCGACTGAAGAATGCAAAGATGGTGTGCACACAATTACTGAAAGTGGCAGAGAACTAAAGAAGCAGACTGTTATTTTTAGCAGCATCAAAGTGCCAGATGACAGGGAGATCGATGAGTTCTTGGTCGAAGTGTTAGACCGAGTTGACATGGAGTGATCTGTCAGTTAGAACGTGCAGTTAATTTCTAGGGTTGAGTCCTGAGCAGCAGTTAACTTGACTTCCAGTCTTCAGTTCACTTGCTGACTTAACACATGCTTATCTCATCCTCGGAGTTATCAACACAGGAGTTAGGGTTAGGGTTTCCAGTTAACTGAAGGTAGTGGCCAGTTAACTTTGCTTTAAATAAGGACGTGCATGCTTGCACATTGTCCAATTAGGTTATTTGTACCAGTTAAACTGAGGGTAGTTGCCCAGTTAACTATAGTTTACTTCATTAGGGTTAGGGCGCATGACTTGCATGCATTGCAAGAACTGTAGTGAACTCAAGGTGATTTTAGGGTTACCTACACCTTGATGTATATAAATAAGAGCTTTTGCTCATTTGTAAATAACTTTTGCTTGAGAGAGAAATATATGCTGCGCCTACCTTGCCCTCAATATTGCTCTTTATGGTATTTGTTCATGTGTCTTCATTATTGCAATTGATTGTTATGCCACATAGGGTTTCGAAAGATTGTAATGCTGGATTCTTCCATAGTTTAGAGAAATCTGTTTTGTGAATCTTTTATTGTTATGATCGAACGTTATGCCACACAGGGTTTCGTAAGATTGTCATGATAAAACCGTTTTGTGAAGTGTTTACTATGCTGATCGAGTGTTATGCCACACAGGGTTTCATAAAGTTTTCATGGTGAATCTTCTCTTAGATTAGGAAAATCTGTTTTGTGAATCTTTTGTCATTACGATTGAGTGTTATGCCACATAGGGTTTCACAAAGATTTTGATGATAAAAGCTGTTTGTGAGTCTTTACTATGCTGATTGAGTGTTATGCCACATAGGGTTTCATAAGATTATCATAGCAAATTCTCAAATCTGTTTTGTGCTTAATAAACTTGTTCAGATTGAGATGATAGTTGCGCCACCTTGCCTTCAAGTAGAGAATCTGAATGCGTTTATCGTCCGATAGTCATAACCTTGCTCCGTTTCCTCTTGCTCTGTTTTCCTGAGGAGATTGGATAGATATAAGTTGTAGTTTAGTTGATTTGCGAAACCAGAGAAAACTCAGCTGCAACGTGTAAGTTCTTTCAAGAAAGCCTTGTGCCTCTAGCAGCTGAAACAAAAAGACAAGACATAGTTTTAGCTTATTTTCCTTTGCAAGTACATTTGTCAAAGCATAACGAGGGAGCTTCCCCTCCATAATTTGAAGAGCACTCATTGCGTAGTGTGCATAGGCTGTTCATAACAACTTCTACTCCAGAGGTGTTAGTTGTTACGCCAACACAGAACTAATACAAAATAAATGGACGTTTGCAACATGCAAGTCCTTATTAGATTGAGAGTCAATTAATAACTAACATCAGTTAACTAGATCCTAATAGAAAGCTCCACATAGGTGACTCCAAAATAGACGTGCACAAAGGTGGGACAAGTTAACTTGGAAAGAGGCATCAAGTTAACAACTGTGTCAAATTTCTATCTTGAAGAGGTGGAACGTCCTATCCACTGGTTGTGATGTTGAGCAATTAACTCCTCTAAGAAGTTGCTAAATGCCTCATCATCTGGAGGTTTTTGCATATATCAACTGTCATTTCACTGCTTGTCAATAACTTGTGCAATCCTAGAAATATCTGCACACTTCAATTGGCAGTTCACTGATTGGTAACTTTGGTGGCTTTGTAAATGGAGTGATGACCTCTATTTCTTCTGCAGCTTTACACCTTTGACACTCATGACGCTCTTGAACTCATTGTGCACGCATAATTCCAACAGTATTCAACCCTCTAAACTGGCTTTCGAAGGCTATCAGCTATATGAGGTATGAAACCATGTGGATTTTGAGTGACTATGCCTGTCAAATTGTCTGAATCAACCCTCCAGATACGCTTGATGCAAATTGGTGTCAACTTTTCTTATGAAATTGTGAATTAAGACCAATTTGGTCTTGAATTCAGTCCAAGTGAACTCCATTATGAAAAACTAGCTTGTTGACTGTAAACATGGCTATGTTCTGACAACTTTCCCGTTCAAGCTAAAAATGGCTTCTGGCAAGGCTAAAAATACTCTGTCGAGCGGCAATTTTTTTGAAAAATTCTAACATGTGGGCTTTGTAGAGAAAGTATTTCTAAGGAAACCCACAACGTTAGAAATTTGAAAAAATGCCTGTTACCTTGGCATGCAAAAACATTTTGAAACAAAAGTAGAAGGGGCAGCGGGGGCTGCAAGGGCAATTATTCTTGAAAAAATCTAACATATGGATTTTGTAGAGAATGGAATTCTAAGTCAACCCAAATTGTCAGAAATTCAAAAAATCAACCTTTACTAAGGCATGCAAGAGCTTTTTAGTTTAGAATTGCAAGGGTTGTAGGTGCACCTGGGGCAATTTTTCCCAAGAAAAACTAGCACATGGGTTTTGTAGGCGCCAATGAGCTAAACACACCTAGATTCTTCGTTTTCCAAAAAGTTGACTTTTGACTGGCATGCAAAAGAATCTTCGAAAAAAAAGCACAATACTTGAAAATTAGTGGGGCAATTTTCTCAAAAAATTCAGGAACTTGAGTTTTGCTGTCAATGCTACGCTGAGTGAACCCAGTGACCAGAATCTGAAAAATGATATCGTTTACTTTGACATGTGAGAGAAAACCTAAGACAAGGATAGAAGAATTTTAGAGATAGAAAATAGAAGTTATATTCTGCCTCTGAAAATGATGCCTATGCCTTGAATGAGATTTGATGAAGTCTGAAATGCATGCGCTCAAAAGATGAAGTCTGGAAAATAAATCCTCTGAGTAATCTGGACCTAGCAATGCGAAGAACACTGAAAAATATCACCTGTAGCGCCTTCAAATCTTACTTGCACAAGAAAATATGTGTTTGCCTTCAACCTGTGATGAGAATAATGGACACCCAAATGCCTTCATGAATAAAATTTATGAAGGTGTCACTTTTGCATGCAAATCCCTAAATTAAAATGCCAAAATACTATTGGACCCCCATTTAGTTAACTTAATGAAAAATAAGCCCTAAAATGGGCGCCACCCAGCATGCACTTCAGTTATTCGCCACATGCAAATAAAATTAAGTTCTGTTGAAGTCAACTAAGAAGTTAAACTAGAGATTAAATATAATTTTAAGTTGAGTTAAAAACCTCCTCCATTATAGGGCGTCACTTTGCACTTGAGTTCAAAAGTCAAAGTTTGACTTGGGTGCCAACTCTCTAGACTTAGAAACTTTTTTGAAAATTTTCATTTGCAAACGTCATCGGAGCTTAGATCACTAATTCTGATTGACTAATGTATCCAGAAGACTGGCTGACAGCTTCATTGAAGAGTAGGATTAAAATTGAAAAGGTTCTCCTTGAGGTTGCAAACCCTAATTCTAACTTCTAAGACCCCAAAATTCTAGGCGCCCCTGGCCTTCAGGGGCGCTTTTTCTCATTAGACAGTCAAATTTTCATGCATTTTAATCATTTTGAACTTGATTTTCCACCTTCCTTCATCCTACATTTCCCGACATTTGTCAAAACTGTAACGACCTATCCTATACGTGAAATAAAAATTCCTTAATTTTTACAACTTTTAACAAAAGTAAATGAGTAAATAACACTGCAATAAAAAATTTCTTTTCTTTTCAAATTGAAATACATCATATAAATACAATTTAAGCTTTTCACAACAAAATAACTTTCTCCTTTTCAAAATGAATAACAAAGTACGAAAGCATAAGAGTACATACACAGCTTAAACAACTTTTGCACAAATAGAAGTAAGACGGTCCAGGATCTTCCCTTTCAAATCTTGGTTCTTCAGACGTCTGTTGTGGAGGAGAAACATCACTCGGGTGCTTTTCCACCAACCACGGACTAATAATGCGGTCCCCCGCACATTCATTTTTCAATGAAAGGCCCTCCCTTCGTCAAAAGGATTGGTTGAGTAATCGATTATGTTAACCAACTGAGCATAGTGGTGTGTCCTACATAACTAGATTCTTGTATCCTACAATCCCAAACTAGTATGTACTCATTGGATCAATGTGAACTGACAATGTAATCATCTCCCGATCTAAGAGGATGTAGGTACATTACATTACTATGGCCATAGTATTCTGGTTCAGTAAACGACTAAGTAAGTCATCTATCACTTACACTACTTAGAGCTGATTTGACTTTGGGCTACCTTACTCTATGCGTAGGCTATGTCCTTCAATGGGTTTAGTTTACCCCAGACTTCCTACCTCAAACAGTCTATTAAGAAATGAGCCAATAAACAAGTGTCTAATATCCTAACTCCTGATTTAGGAAATCTTTATCCTAGGAGTGAAGCTTATCACAGTTAACCTAATAACATAAGCTAAAGATCATACTTGGTTTTGACATCATTTCGTTCCTAGTAGATATTAATTACTCTACGTATTCTCCATATACAGAGATCATACAAAATTGCAATCTCAATCAAATGCATATAAAAACTCTTCATTATATAATGCAAATTAAGTAAAGCTACCCTTAAGCTTCTTAAACATTTGATCCCCTTTTTACAACCCTTTTATCCTTAAATCCTTCATTTATTCTACCATTAAGATGCATTGAATTTCCTTAAGCATTTACCTTTAATTGTATTGGTTTTCCTTATTCAATTGCCCTTTAAATACAATGAAATTCCCCACACATTTGTCCTTAAATGCAATGAAAGTTTATCAAGACATTACTGATTCTCTATGAACTAATTGCAAATATCAAACTCAAGAATAAGAGAGCAGCATTTCAAACAAGAATTATTAAATAGATATCATGCCTGATGTAATAAGCTCTTTTCCCAGCACTGCTCTTCTTGACTCTCCTTCAGCAACTTCCAGAATTCCAATTGCAGATGGCTGCTTTGCAAAAACTCTCTTTCAATGGTGATGATTCCTTTAAGTCTCTCTTCTCAATTAACAGTTCTCTAATAGAAGTTAATTCAATTGTAAATTCACTCTTCTAAAAGGGATTTAGCACAGTCAATTAAAAATAGCTTGTAAAAGCTTCTAACTCTCACACTCTCAGCAAAATAGTAAAATGCAGCAATAGAAAACAACACAGCAGCTTAGACAATGGACAAGGAAGCTCTCAAATTCGCAAGAAACAAATTGCTCAAGGATATCTAACAGTGAATGGCTGGGCAAGTATTTATAGGCCCGAAATTGTAACAATTTCCTTCTTTATGGGCATGTAGAATGACAACAAGGCGCCCAGACTCAGTCCAATGTTACTTGGCAAGCATATAAACCCTATGTCATCTCAAAAAGGAGTGAATCGACCCTCTTGGAGCCAGCATTATCAGAAAAATTCAACTTAAAACTCAAAAATCGCCACCTACAAGAAAAATGTCCTTGCCTGGCGCATGAAAACGAATGACTCATGTTACTGCGATTTGTCAAGTTTTAGCTTGGTATAGCACATAATCTTTGGCTAGCGTTTCCTCTTCTCCAGCGCTGAAAGTTTCCTCCATTATTTTTGCTGCGTTGAAGCTTTCTTCCATTCACGGGAAAACTCTCAGCTGTATGTTGGTTTATTTTCAAATGTTTACACCAAAATATTTGATTCATATTTCTCCTTTTCCCTATGTTTTGAAAGAGGTTCGATACTTTATGAAGTCCCTATGTTTTCCCCAAAAACTAGCGACTATTTTCTTTTTTTAATAGTCCACTTTAATAAACTTGCTTATATTAAAAGATTTAAATCTTTTAACTTTATTACCTTTGAATTTAATATTTATTCTTTTAAATATTTTCAATTATTTTCTCTTTGGAGTTTATAAATATTTTTACTTAAATATTTAATAATATATATTTATATATATATTTTCGACATTACCATCGTACTGTATATATATATGCATATATTACCTTACTTATATATATACATATATTTTTATACCTTATAAAATATATAAATATATATATCTACACATGTATTTATGTATATATCGTAAAATATATTTACTCCACTGATATATACATATATACATATATATATATGTAAATTTCCTAGACTATAATATTAAAATATTATTTTTACCACAAACATTAGGTGGGGTGTGTATGTATATACATGCATATAACCATATATACTCTTGTGTATACGTATGTATGCGTATATACATGTCGACACATGCGTATGAGCATATCCATCTGCTTAACATACATATGTATCGATATGTTTATACATATAGATACGTGTACCCAATGTATACATGTGTATACGTACCCACTCAACCTTAAACATATATCTTTCACATCATTCATACAAGGGTCACAGTATAGTAAGACTGACAATAAACAATCATTACTCACAAAACACAAAGAAGTAAACCAATCTCCTAAAGCCTATGGATGACTTATCAAGACTAACTTATCTAACTTGGTTCCTCTATACCCATCCTGATGTGTGTGTATGTTCAACTGATTAACATTACCGGTTAAACGACCAAGCCCCTCTCCCAAGTGATATTTCCCCTCCGCCTGGAGGACTAGTCCACATACCTACATCTACAATCATAAACTCACGGCAATCAAATGCTCACAACAATAGCAGTATATATAAACTTCGCAAGATATAACAACATCACACATTAACCTCATAATGCACATTTTCACCATGATTAACATCAATTGAACAACATAAGAATGAGACAATCATTAATGTACAAAACTCATATTGATAACAAGGTGCATCATATCTTTATTCATTCATGAAATTGTCTTTTCAAACACATATTCCTTATCCAGTACTAATAACCTAGTAGCTATACAATCGAGGTGTAACAAAAACTCCCGAGTTGGCTGACAGGTCCACTGCAAAGTTGGCTCAATTCTGGACATGATCTTCTAGAGAGCATAATCCCTAAAAATATCTAGGAAGTCAAAATCTTGGGAGACCCTAGGTTCTAGGGGCTCTTTTATTTCCAAACTTAGCCATTTTTCAACTTGCTGAATCTTCATTCAATCTTCGGTTGCTAACTACTGACAAGTCTTCTAACCTTGCTGAGATATGCAATTGAAAGCTTGAAGAATTCCACATAGGATGAGCATTTGAGCAAACCCTAACAATTGCATTTGAGGGTTCAAATCCCTAGGCGCCCCTGGCCTCCAAGGGCTCTTTTTGCTTTGAACTCACAATTTGACCTTGACTTTAACCTTCTATTTGACTCTTAATTTTGGTCGTTTGGCAACTCTGATTCATCCACTGACGAACTCATTGCGAAGCTTGATCAAGTCTGAGACAAACATCTTAGGTGTCATTTGCTCAAAAAGCTACATTTAGTGCCTCAAAAGTTTGGGCACACCTGGCCTCCAAGGGATCTTTTCTCTTCCAGTGTTAGTCAAATTTTCACCAATTTCATTTCCTCCATTCTTAATTCAATCTGCAAATTCGGGCATTAGACAAGTCTTGGAGACTTGTAATTGGATTCATCACGAAGCTGACAGGATGTTGAGCAAATGCCTTGAAGAAGACAACCTCTGAATACCACATCTGGTTGCCCAAAATGATGGGCGCCCCTGGCCAACAAGGGCACTTTTGTCTTGGTGATCTTTAGTTCAACCTCCGTTTTACATGTCCATTCGCTCAACCGTTGCTCCCGTTTGACAAGTCCTACGAACTGGCTAACAAATCCATTGCGAAGCTGGGCTGAAGCTAAGAAGATCATCCTAGAGATAGTCAAGGAAAAAAATGACATACGATGCCTTGAATTCTTGGGAGCCCCTGGCCTCCAAGGGCTCTTTTCTCCACCAGTGTTAGCCATTTTTGCAGCTTATTGATTCCTCATTCAATCTCTGGTTTCAAGTGCTAGACAAATCTTTTGGATGGGCTGGTAGGCTCATCGCGAAGCTGGTAGGATTCCAGAGAAGACTTCTTGGAAGGGACAAACCTCGAAAAGTTGATCTAAGCCTTTGTAACCTTGGGAGCCCCTGGCTAACAAGCGCTCTTTTTTTTCCAAACTTAGAAAATTTTCCATGATTTTCACCACTTCGAAAAACCCCTCTATCACAAACCATCATTTTGAACATTTCTCGCCATAGAATCTTCGCCAAAGCGTTTTAAGCTTAGATTTCGACACTTGGAACTGGCCAACTGCCATCAATGACCTCAGAGGTCCTAGCTTTCCTCCTGAAAAAGTGAAAACAACCCACCAGACTTAAACTAACTTTTTCTTGATTCCAACTTCACCACTATGATCGTGAAATGAAATAAGCCAATCAAAATAATTTTCAGCCAATTTTGACAAGATTGAATTTTTAGGGTTTTTTGCCTAAAAATAGGGGTTTCTGATTTTACCAATATCTTCCAGAAATCAAATTGACTAAAATCCCATACTTGATTTGCCCAAAAACCATGTTTTGACAATACTTTTACAAGGTTTAGACAATTTTAAGCAAAATACCTTAATGAAGCAAAAAATTTGGTTTGGGTACCACATATTGTAACATACAACTAAAATATGGGAGGGTAAGCCAAAGAATCATTACCAAATCTCCATTAAAATGTGAATTTATTATATGATAGTTTTAGAAAGGAGCATTAATTAAAAAATCAATAAGAAAATGTAATTTCTAATCACAATAATATTAAGAACCCTTGAATTACTGTTCAACAGAGTCCTACCAATGAGATTTTGTAAGTAGGCATGCATCAAAGAGTAAATGGAGTAAAAGGATGAAAAAGAAAAATATAAAGGTCAAATGAAAACAAAGTTAAGCCAATAATGTATTTGAAATAAAGAAACAACCATATCAATAAGACAACCCATTATGTTGAGTTTTCTCTCATCTCAACTCTATTTTACTGATATTTACACAGTTGCTAAGCTCTGGGTACAAAATGTGTAATTTTTTAGACTAAACCATTTTCTCTGCATAACCTTCAAAAGCTCTTGGATTTAGTCATTTTATATTTCCATCAGCTAAAAAGGCTTACCTGCCCAATTCGATGGGCACGATCTTCTGCCTGAACAATCTCACCAGGAGTCCATGACAACTCTGCAAATATCACTGTGGTTGCTGCAGTCAATGTCAGACCCACTCCCGCAGCACGTATAGAAAGCTGGACAGACAGGAAGTTATAACATTTGAAATCAAGTCATACTTCCACATTTCATTGAAAATATATGTGAAATAGTTCCATAGTCCCATAAATGCAGTTTTGGAGTTGAAACACCAAAGCTAACAATATTACATTGCAAGGCATTAAAAAATTACAGTATAGACTGAAAAAGTCATACCACAGCCACTTTTACATCATCTCTCTCCTGGAACCGTGTGACTAACGTCTGTCTTGATGATGGTGTTGTACTTCCATCA
Organism: Sequoia sempervirens; assembly: GCA_007258455.2. Classification (NCBI taxonomy): domain Eukaryota; kingdom Viridiplantae; phylum Streptophyta; class Pinopsida; order Cupressales; family Cupressaceae; genus Sequoia; species Sequoia sempervirens. Next base: position 40,490 of record VDFB02263890.1, read on the forward strand.
ATTCGTATAAAGCTAACTTTCTTTTTCTGAACATAAATAATGACACTGAATTAATCAGACATTCCACATTACACATTTAAAACATTTATATATAATGGTAGGAATCAAGAAAAAAATAAACTTACAATCAGATATTGTTCAATTGCATCTAGCATTGAAAGATGATGTGCAAACACCAGAAATTTGCAACCTCCCTGCAATTAAATAAGTCAAAGAAAACATTTTCAATATCAAAATATAAAGAAGCATGCATTAATTACATGAGCTTCAGGAGTAATATCTTTCAAAAAGCTAAACAAAATCTTTTAGTACTTTCTTATTTACTAGAGCTGTTAGATAAAATATAAAAGGGATTGAACCATTGACTTGTTGATAGAGATAGCTCTCATTATCCCCAACACAAATGGAAAAATGCAAAGAATAGATAGATGTGGATTAAGTCACCTGATTTGAGTTCACGCATGAATTTGGTACAAAAGGATTACAAATCCATTGAACTCGAATGAATACAAATTGCCAATTCTTATTTGAGCTTCACAATTTTGAGTAAAATAAAATGTCAAAACATCACAGCTTGATCATTTCATTGGGAATTAAAAGATCAATCACTTCACAACTCATATATGATATCATTCATTATCATAAATTTAGGTTTGTGAAATTCAAACACCAAATTAGAATAAGAAACACAATTCTATCCATGGTCATCCTAAGCCACATCATCATATTAACCTCAAATCTCAAGAGGTTTCGGAACAAAAACAAACTAAAATAGAAACAAATAGCTGGAAATTCCTTGTCAAAACCCTCAATAGTTGGTATACAACTTCAAATGAATCAATATTATCAAATCTGAATCATAAAAGCTTAGAATAATTATGACAACAACAATCGACCCCCAAACATCAACTGGAAAGCCTCTAAAACCGAATATTATTCAAATTGCAACTTCTGGGAAAAATTACAGTGCTGATTTGTAAATTGGCAAAACAATTTTGGAATTACAAATGATTATTATGACTGAAAAAAAGTCATCCAGTTATACAGCTAACAGATCTGAGCAATGAGGAATGGAATTCAAACTTGTACGGCTGCTCCACACTCAAAATTAGCCCTATATAAACTATTGTATGGCTGCAAATCCCAAAAGGTGCTGAGCAGCAGCAAATACACCCCTAAAATGCAGTCACTCCACCAAATCAGTGTACCACTGATGATCAGCAATAAATAAAATATGCAATCAGCAATTAATGCTGTACAGATGATGTGCAATTACCCAAAATTTATGTGGAACCCTCCTTATGAAGTTGGCGCATCAATTTGGCAATATGGCAACAATGAGTCATGATGTAACGGCAGCAACAAACTCTAAAAATTCTAAAAACCGGCATGTCGATGACTTTCTTGGAAATACCAATGGCTCAAAATCTGAAAATTACCATAAGAAGCTCACATGCAATCCCCAAATGGAATTTCCAATGTTGAAGATGAGGGTTTCTATCATCAACTCCAGAAGTGGAAATTAATAAGTTTTCATCATCCAAGATCTCCAATCAACCAAGAGTTTTTGTACTCAATTGAGAAAACACAACCCTCAAATTTCTTAAAAGAAATTTGATTTGCAAAACGATGACAAGATGATGATCAAATCAATTCAAGCAGCCTCCTTATGTAGTGCTCCAAAATGGACCCATGAATCCAATTTCCCTTAAGTATTTAAAAATACTTTCTATTTTAATAATAATGTTATCAAGTTGCCCTTCAATTTAGAAAATTATCTGGCCTGACTAAAATATTATTATAAATCATTTATCTTGCTTTATCTTTTAGCCTATAGGAAAGGGAAATAGGTTAGAGGTCTTTTCCATGCCTCTAATTCCAAAATGTTCCCAAAATTGATTTGCCCTCATCCAAATGTAGATTTGGGTGATCAAGAATCTCCACACCCTCCCAAGTGGCATCCTCTAATATCATATTCTTTCCATGCACCAGGTACTCTATTATTTTCCTATTTTGCAACCTTCTCTCTTGCACATTCAAGATCACTTCAAAAACCAAAACCAACTTGCCCTCATCACCAAGAGAAGACAGCTTTAACAAAAGATTAATATGCTATCCAAGGGACCTTTAGAGACATAAAACATGAAATATATTATGGATCCTACAATGCTCTAGTAACTCAAGCTCATAAGCAACCAAACCAATCCTCCTCAAAATCTTATAGGGCTTGAGCTTTTCAACTTCACTCCCTTCGAGGAAGGATTGCCTATAAGGATACAACCTCAAGAAAACTATATCTCCAACCTCAAAAGACCTCTCCAAATAGTCATGATCTATGATTCTATATACATCTTCTACCAATTTTGTGCTTATCGGAAACTCTCCTTAAGTTCTCTCAAAATGACTTGGCTCTACTAAACCAAATATCCTACTCCTAGCACCCTACTATCTACGATAACCAAATGTAATAACCCTTGCCCAAGATTGGTGGTTTTCATGATTTAATCTGATTGGGTTGACAATGTAAACATGCTGTCAAACAATAACAAATCACCAAATTGTACTTAATGTTTAAGAATGAAAATAGTTTGTTGCAATTTGAAGATTCTACAATATTTTACTATTGTCAATATACTGAAATAAGACATTCCTTTATGCCCATGCTGCACATACCATTTATTCATCTACGAATGTAATAAGCATGTAGACTGAAATATTACATAAGTTAAATGATATGTGGCAGACTTCCCCTAACCTTAACTGATTAACACTATTACTCATACATTTATAGGAGAACGTATTTTGATGCCAATTTCTGATTACACTATTTCTGATTATTGGTGGACACTTATATACAATAATAGGATTGGAAATTATGTCAGCAATAGTGATGCCACTGTTCTGATATAAATTCTGAAATGTAGTATGAATTGATGAATAATTCGAGAATGAAAATTGAAAATAAGAGATGATAGTTGTTTCTGATTTATTGCTTTAAATACATGCATTTGAAGGTATAGATTTCTTGCTGATCACTGTCTCTGATTTGGACTCAATATTCATGCAATTGAAGGTATAGATCTCTTGCTGATTGATGTCTCTGACTTGGACTCAATACTCATGCGATTCCTTGGTGCTATGTCTAATTGTTTCTTGATAACTCATGCACCCTTTTCCTTGGTTGATCATAAGCTCTTTAAGAGCACTTTAGATCTAGTTTCAGAGGTGTAAACTTTGCAAATAATCCATAACCCTTGAATGAAATAAGAGCCTCCTTATATAGATTGCGACTGGGCATGATGTCAGAAGTTGTGTCATTTCAGACATGTCTCTTCTATACCACTTAATTAATCATATCCTTAATACTCTTCACTAGTGCTTTTTTCTATTGGTTGTCTTTCCCTCTAAACAGTGATAACTTTATTAACGATTCTCACAATGTGGATAAAGACAAATAAGGCCAAAATCAATGCTGCTTGGGTCTGATAGTTTCCTCCAACATACATATGAAGGATGCAATAAAGACAAAACTACGATTGATTTGAATATGCTGATATCAACTTTTACCAACAATCAAGATTTTGGGCCCTCACACCATTTTTCAATATCGATTAAAAATGGATCACAGGGAATATATATCGGCCACCACTAATTGCACGGGCTTGTCTTGCGCGTATAGATCCATACGCTCAACTAGCAAAGGTAATACGATCGCCCATGAATACAATATAAATCTCAAAAGATAATATTCTAAGCCAATAATCGACCAAGATTAGACAATAATCGCCTTGTAAACATTCCCGCAAAGGAGCATGATTACTAATAGCAATGGTCTTCAATAGAGGTCCTGATAATATTAGCGACGCTTAGCAAGGACATTCGAATGAGGATCAACATTGACTTGTCAAAACCTCCACATAAGCCGGCAGGGTCCAATAATTTGATTCCTTATTCATACTTGCAAAGTATAGTGCGGCGATGAATAAATAGAACCGGCTCTCCAAGCTTCCAACCAAACATAATATTAATGCAGCGCTAGATTATAACTTTCGTATGCTCAGCTGGCCCCCGATATAGTGTATCAAATATTAAATTTCCAAAATATGCAATAGTTTTGTGCTATCTCCCTTTAAAGAAAATATAGCCACCCAATGATAATAATTGGAAGCTTCAAAATAAAAAGGTGCAAGTCATCGCTTGGCTTGAAGACCCGAATATTTCACCGCAATAGAAAATAAGTTCTAAACAAATATAATTGATCAATAATAAGAAAATCTCTCAAAGTGCAAATATTGGTCAATCTGTGAAATATCCCCTCACAATATTTTTTTCAATTTTTCACAACTTCACTCGTTAGCATTAGCAAATCCAAATAACCAGCTGAAAGGAACCCTTTCACTTTCTAATCACCCAGATCCCAGTGTGCGAAAGGTGAGAGCATACAGTAGAAAGGGGATTGTTAGCATACAAAACTGAAACTGCTGGAAAGTACAATGAAAGACTACCTCAGCCAATCAGAATATGATGCAAATGCAACTTGACCACTTATTCAACGGGAGTATATTTACAGCTCAACCGATCAGCATGATGATGAATTACAAAGTACTAAAAGTAAAGTATGGGCATAAATTACAAGGTAAAGTGCAGAAATATAAAGTGACTAAATCGGTACTACTCATTTCAGCCTTACAATGAGAAGCAATCTGCAAGTTACAAGAGTATAAGCCGTCCAATCCACTGCAAAATGATATTGGATGATCTCCAAAATTTCACAAGTTAATCAACTATGAAAAACAAGCCAAAATCAGAACTTAAACCAATCTGATATGAAAAACCAGCAAGCCAGAATCACACCAAAATGCTCATATCTCCTTCTAGACACCTCCAAATGATGTGGAATCAAGTGCAACAGATGCCTAAGAGAAGGGCGACCATGTTCAAGCCAATAAACCTCACCAAACAGCTCCGAAATCTCTGACACGTTTCCCAAGGCAGCCAAGGAGGAAGTACGGACCTCAAGGAGAAGGGTGACCAGCATTAAAAATCCATTTCTCAACCATAAAATCTGAAACTCAACAACATGAGGCGCGCAAGGAAGACAAATGCATAGGGTCAATACCCAAAATGAGCAAAAAATCGACAAGTGAGCAATGAGCAAAAACATGCTTCCACAAGCACCAAACCAACAAACCAAAAGCTAAGAAAACACACCACAAACTTCAAAAAACATCAGTAGTAAACATCTCCATTATGCTCAATCTGTTCTTCAATGTCTAATGTCCCTGAATTGGAGGTGAAGTGATTTAGTTAATTTAATTGATTAAGTTGTCCAAAAAATTAAAAAAAATTCTATAGGATGACTTTAATCGATTATTTTAATTAAATGAAGTGAAATACTCTAAAGTCACTTATTTAATGTTTATAAAGTAACTTGATGAAATATTTTAAATATGACTTTACAAAGTCACTTTATAATTATTGAATGGGAAAATATAAAGAAAAGAGGCGCTCATTGTTGAATCACTTTTTGATGAACATTTTCTCACGACAAAACAGGTCGAGTTCTTTTGGTTTTTGGAAAACCCTACATCTCCCATTTCAGCTATGAAACCATCAGCCCTAGTTGGGAATAGTGGAGAAATTCATACAGGGATTTGTAGGTGCATTATTGAAGTTTGTGAAGGAATTCCAGTGGCAAAGGGATGAGATAAATTGTTTATATTTCTAAGTTCGAGCAAGGCTAGTGAAGTGATACATATCTTCATTTGTGGGCACCATACATTCTACACAGCTCATAAGTTTGGCGTGGTTCTTGAATAATGAGGGAGACGAGTGAGTTCTTGTGCCCTACAGTCTATGGCGGGACTCCTCTACTATTGGGAACACTCCAAGAGTCGTGATAGCTCAGCTCTACATCAAATCGTGACCTTCATGGCTATATATATGGTGTTCAACTTGTGTGACTATCACATTGAATAGATATTTCTTTTGGAAGCTTAGTTCGCATCTATTCTGGAGGACGCCAATGTCATTTGAAGATATTAAAGGACGCATTGATTGGTGTGGACCTTGCTGTAAACAAGGTGTGAGATTTCAGGTACAAAGCTCGCCATTGTTCAGTCAAAAACATGTCTTTCAGCTCCTGACGTGAATTTCTGAGTTATGGGAGTTTGGGCGCATTTCCAATCAAGGGATATGGTAGTATAGGTGGGTTTTTGCTGTTGTTCCTTATTCTGGGCGACACTGCATGTTTTTCCTTCATTTCTGGTTATAGCCACAAATTACCAGGTCTGAGACACTTTTCTATTTTTGTAATCTGCAAATATTGTCAAATTTATTCATTGCTGCCATAATTTCAAGTCGATGTTGCCTCAATCAATCTATATGAAGTCGTTGGATGCGTAAGCTTGTCACAGTCTGAATTTAGGCCCTCCTGAATTGCTTTTAAAGTCTGACTTGTATCTCTTTTTAATCTGCTGTGCATATCTCTTGAGACACTCAAACTTGAGGTCTGAAATTGAATTTTTGTGTGAGCTCAGTCCATAGAACAATCTGAATATCATGTTTCAGACTTAAAATTTACAGTCTATGTCTCATTGTTGTTTGAGTTTTGTCACAATTCCAATCTGCTGTAACAGTCTTGTAAATGGAACTGAAATATTTACTTGAATTTGCAAAATGCTGATAATTATTTTCTAAGTTGCCAAGTAACATGAAATAGATTGAAAGTGGATCAGGAATGTTTTAGTTCATTCAGTTCTATTATTTATGTATATCTTTGTATCAGTTTGTCTTTCCCTAACTTGACTGATTGGCAAAACGAACCCCCTTCAAATCAAAACAAATACAAAATTCCATACCTTCCGAAAAGGCACTTTACACAGTGTAAAGAATAGTCCAAGGCTTAGCTAGGTGCTATCTTGCAAGCACGAAACTAAGTTTTGCTAGGAGGCATGCATTCCTCGAAGCAAGTGAGTAG
>VDFB02263891.1:0-25722 GCA_007258455.2 Sequoia sempervirens
CTAGACACCTCCAAATGATGTGGAATCAAGTGCAACAGATGCCTAAGAGAAGGGCGACCATGTTCACGCCAATAAACCTCACCAAACAGCTCCGAAATCTCTGACACGTTTCCCAAGGCAGCCAAGGAGGAAGTACGGACCTCAAGGAGAAGGGTGACCAGCATTAAAAATCCATTTCTCAACCATAAAATCTGAAACTCAACAACATGAGGCGCGCAAGGAAGACAAATGCATAGGGTCAATACCCAAAATGAGCAAAAAATCGACAAGTGAGCAATGAGCAAAAACATGCTTCCACAAGCACCAAACCAACAAACCAAAAGCTAAGAAAACACACCACAAACTTCAAAAAACATCAGTAGTAAACATCTCCATTATGCTCAATCTGTTCTTCAATGTCTAATGTCCCTGAATTGGAGGTGAAGTGATTTAGTTAATTTAATTGATTAAGTTGTCCAAAAAATTAAAAAAATTTCTATAGGATGACTTTAATCGATTATTTTAATTAAATGAAGTGAAATACTCTAAAGTCACTTATTTAATGTTTATAAAGTAACTTGATGAAATATTTTAAATATGACTTTACAAAGTCACTTTATAATTATTGAATGGGAAAATATAAAGAAAAGAGGCGCTCATTGTTGAATCACTTTTTGATGAACATTTTCTCACGACAAAACAGGTCGAGTTCTTTTGGTTTTTGGAAAACCCTACATCTCCCATTTCGGCTATGAAACCATCAGCCCTAGTTGGGAATAGTGGAGAAATTCATACAGGCATTTGTAGGTGCATTATTGAAGTTTGTGAAGGAATTTCAGTGGCAAAGGGATGAGATAAATTGTTTATATTTCTAAGTTCGAGCAAGGCTAGTGAAGTGATACATATCTTCATTTGTGGGCACCATACATTCTACACAGCTCATAAGTTTGGCGTGGTTCTTGAATAATGAGGGAGACGAGTGAGTTCTTGTGCCCTACAGTCTATGGCGGGACTCCTCTACTATTGGGAACACTCCAAGAGTCGTGATAGCTCAGCTCTACATCAAATCGTGACCTTCATGGCTATATATATGGTGTTCAACTTGTGTGACTATCACATTGAATAGATATTTCTTTTGGAAGCTTAGTTCGCATCTATTCTGGAGGACGCCAATGTCATTTGAAGATATTAAAGGACGCATTGATTGGTGTGGACCTTGCTGTAAACAAGGTGTGAGATTTCAGGTACAAAGCTCGCCATTGTTCAGTCAAAAACATGTCTTTCAGCTCCTGACGTGAATTTCTGAGTTATGGGAGTTTGGGCGCATTTCCAATCAAGGGATATGGTAGTATAGGTGGGTTTTTGCTGTTGTTCCTTATTCTGGGCGACACTGCATGTTTTTCCTTCATTTCTGGTTATAGCCACAAATTACCAGGTCTGAGACACTTTTCTATTTTTGTAATCTGCAAATATTGTCAAATTTATTCATTGCTGCCATAATTTCAAGTCGATGTTGCCTCAATCAATCTATATGAAGTCATTGGATGCGTAAGCTTGTCACAGTCTGAATTTAGGCCCTCCTGAATTGCTTTTAAAGTCTGACTTGTATCTCTTTTTAATCTGCTGTGCATATCTCTTGAGACACTCAAACTTGAGGTCTGAAATTGAATTTTTGTGTGAGCTCAGTCCATAGAACAATCTGAATATCATGTTTCAGACTTAAAATTTACAGTCTATGTCTCATTGTTGTTTGAGTTTTGTCACAATTCCAATCTGCTGTAACAGTCTTGTAAATGGAACTGAAATATTTACTTGAATTTGCAAAATGCTGATAATTATTTTCTAAGTTGCCAAGTAACATGAAATAGATTGAAAGTGGATCAGGAATGTTTTAGTTCATTCAGTTCTATTATTTATGTATATCTTTGTATCAGTTTGTCTTTCCCTAACTTGACTGATTGGCAAAACGAACCCCCTTCAAATCAAAACAAATACAAAATTCCATACCTTCCGAAAAGGCACTTTACACAGTGTAAAGAATAGTCCAAGGCTTAGCTAGGTGCTATCTTGCAAGCACGAAACTAAGTTTTGCTAGGAGGCATGCATTCCTCGAAGCGAGTGAGTAGCAATTTCAGCAACACTTCGATATAATTTTCAATGTATCCCATCAATGAAGCCCAACACTCTTATTTATAACTTCTCCACAAATTCAAAAATGTTTTTCCCTCCAATTAGGGCGCTCAAACTGAAATTCACATTCACCTCATGAATTGTATTTGCATTTCATTTGCAACTTCATTAGCCACCTAGACATGGCGTTCAAATAAGAGGAAGAGATGACTTTGTTAAAAATGCAAATAAAGCTTAAGTTTGGCGTCTCCCACTTTATTAAGTGAAAATTACATTAGAAGTAACTTAAATATCTCCCTTATGAAGTCGTCCATTTTAGCATAGGAAATATTTTTAACTTAAACATTATCTCCTCAAATATTAACTTGCCAAATTAAGTACCTCAAATGCTCGGGACCAAACTGTTCAACAGACCTACCTATAATAACCTTTGAACCAAACTGCTGAAACCCTGCTAAAAATAACACTTACTATAAATAGTATACTGCTAAAAATAGTGTGTCCAAATGCATTTTAACCACATTCTGAGCAGCCATTGCAACTTGCTAAAAATAGAAGTCAGAAAAAGTTACCTGTTTCAGTTGCATGTCACACCACTACAAAGCTCTATGAAAACCCAAAAGGAATCCATAATCCAAACTGCAAAACTCCAACATGCAAGCCTCCAAAACTGTCAAAGTATCCTCCTAGAAAATAGGAAACTCCAACTTCTACTTCTGACTAGCCTACGGACCTCTAGGATAGGCTAATGGCCAACTCCACTGATCACTGTTGAGAAGGAGACATTACAGTCCACCCTCCCCAAGATTGCTTGCCCTCAACCAATCGCAAGTCTGAATGCTACAAAATCTCCTCATTCTCCTAAGTAGCATCCTCAATGGGAAAATTCTTACACTTCACCAAATACTCTTTGATTGTCCTCCTCAAAGAGCATTCTCTGGAATTGATAATCTCCTTTAGAACCGAAACAAACTGTCCTTCCTCATCCAATGGAGGCAAATCAGAAGAAGCAACAACATTGTGTCCAAGCGTCTTCTTGAGGTGAGACACGTGGAAGACATTGTGTACTTTGTTACTTGCTCGTAGCTCCAACTCATAAGCCACTGCACCAACTCTCCTGACTACTTTGTGTGGCCCATAGAAACATGGTTTGAGTTTCTCTGCTCCACTCTTCTCGAGAGTAGACTGTCTGTAAGGCTGGAGTCTAAGATAGACCATGTCACCAACCTCAAAAGTGCACTCAACACACTGTTGATCAGCGTACATCTTTTGCCGATTCTGTGCAAGATGGAGATTGCTTTTCAAAGACTTCAAAATGTCTTGGCCCTGCTGCAACATATCCCTTGCTTGAGGGGCTTTGCTATCACCAAACATCAAATCAACAAAGCTAGGGGCATCATATCCATAGAGAGCCATGAATGGAGACAGTCTAATAGACATGTGGAATGATGAATTGTAGCAATACTCTCCTAAATGAAGCCATCTCACCCGAGGATTTTGCTGCTCCGAAACATATTTTCTGAGATAGCCCTCCAACCAGTTGTTCACAATCTCTGTTTGCCCATCAATTTGTGGGTGATAACTAATCCTTGGAGTGAGCCCTATACCACTCAATCTAAAAACTTCTTGCCAAAAGGTGCTTAGGAACTTGCTATCCCGATCACTCACAATGTTTTTTGGCAACCCATGCAATTTAAACACCTCATGAAAAAATAAATCTGCAACTTGAACAGCTGAAAATGAACTAGTGATAGCAAAGAAATGAGCAAACTTAGTTAATCTGTCAACCACAACATAAATACAGTCTTTTCCTTGAGCTTTTGGCAACCCAATGATGAAGTCCATTGATATTCTTTCCCATTTTTGGTTGGGAATAGGCAGAGACTACAACAAACAAGCTGGAAAAGTATGCTCCTTCTTGTTCATTTGGAAAGTGCGACACTCCTTAATGTAGCGCAAGACATCATCTTTTAGTCCTTTCCATGAAAATATTTCAAGGACCTGCCTATAAGTCTTGAAATAACCATAATGACCAGCAAGTGGAATGTCATGAAAAGTTTGCAAAACCTTCTTTTAAGCTTAGATTCTGGTATTAAGAAGATTCTTCCCTTGTAGTGTATCAAACCATCAACCACTTTGTACCTTTCATCATGAAAACTACCTTCAATAATGCTGGTTGCAAACTGATTTTTTGTAATGTCCCCTTTTTAGCTTGATCTTTTTTTTGGATGGTTTGGCCTATTCTTGACCCTTGTAGGCAAACACAGATGGTTAGAGGGTCCTTCTTGGTAGTAATTAGTGGTTTTCTCCTTCAGAAATCAAAATGGGTTCAGGTTTGGCCTTCGTTAGACTCAGTTCTTCATGCTTACTATGTATAGTAAGTCACCATTTCAAGGGAGTCAAGGTTACTAAATTTAGTAAGGCACCTAGACAAGTCTCAGATGCAGTGTTGACCTCTTATTCAGTTGGATGGGAAAAATATTAAATGTTTAATGAATAATTACCATTAAAGGTACTTTAATGATAATTAAATAATATAAAGTTAAATTATAAAGTCAAAAAGTGTACTTTATGTTTGATGAGGCCATGACCCTCAATTAAAATCACTTAAAGTACATTTAATTTATATTATTGGTTTGGGCGCCCAAGTTTAGTGATATTATAAATTTTTTTATCAAAAACCTAAAAAGTGGATTTCAAAGGCAAATTAAATACAACTAAGAGGTTGACCTTCTTGAGGAATAAAAAAAGGGCATCAAAGCCATTCGAATTCATTATGTTTGAAGATTGTAAACTTGTGTGTCTTTGGAGTTCGTGCTTGGAGAAGAAGTCATCTAGGGTTTCTGCCAATTCAACATTGGAGAATGAAAACTCTTCAGTGTTTTTGCAATTTTGAGGCTGTGAAACTATCAGCTGAATTATTGTTTGATTGTGGACTTCATTCGGGGGTTCAATTTGTGCAATAAAGATAAGTTAACATCAAGGGCTTCAAGCATATTTCTTTGGAGACTCTTCAAGGCCGTACAACTTGCATTTTATTAGCCGTACAACAACTAGGTCCTGTCATGTTTCCTCAAGGACTGATGGCCTTGCGTTTTGGTGTCTTTCCACTCCCATCATGAGAGGCTGCCACAATGAAGGATTTGGGTATAATTGCTGAGGTGGAGAAATGCTTGTGTGCAGCAGTTCAAACTCTTCTCAGTCTTAGTATTTGCTGCAAGCAACTCCAGCAGCATGTCTGGTCAAGGAAGACAGTTTATTTGGTGCAAAATCAATATAAATCGGGTTCTTGTAATTTGCTGTTTGTATATCCAGAATTCTGAGATTTATTTGTACATCTTTTGGGACTGTTCGAAATCAATAAAAGACCTAGTTGCTGCTGTCATTACATTTCCAGCTTATTTGCATAGTTAGTTTGATAGTGCAATCATTAGTTTGCTTTCAGTTTTCCCTTTATGCATTGTTCTTGCACTTCTTATATTGGAAAATTACAAAAAATCATATATTTGCAAAAATCATTAAAAAACAAAACAAAAGCGCATCATCAATATAACAGTTGGCAAAGGTTAGAACCAGCAGGGTTCTTACATTTTTGGCATAATTAGCAAGCAACAACTCCTTCCAAGCAATAGTAAGCTCGCATAATGAGCTCAAATGAGCCCTTCTAGAAAGTGCATCCGCCACTAAATTGTTTTTGCCTTTGACATACTCAATGTCAAAATTGCTCACCCATTTTTGCTGCCTTTTGTTCAAATCCTTCTGGGGCATAAAGTGTTTGAGACTATTGTGATCAGTTTTGCCAACAAATTTGCTCCCCACCAAGTATTGTCTAAACTTGGCCAATGCGTGTATGATTGCAAGCATTTCTTTGTCATAGATGGAGTAAGTTCTTTCAACACCTCTTAGTTTTCTACTCTCAAACACAATATGATGTTTTTCTTGCATTGAAACAGCCCCAAATCTTTCTCCTGATGTGTCACATTGCAACTCAAATGGCTTGGTAAAATGGGGTATAACCAAAACTAGACATGAACTCATAATCTGCTTCAACTTATCCAAAACACCTTATGCCTTTTTTGACCACACAAATGCTCCTTTCTTGGTGAGATCAATAAGAGCGGTAGCCATCTGAGAGTAGCCTTTCACAAACCTTCTGTAGAAACCACAAAGACCCAAGAACCCCTTCAAATGTGTCAAGTTCTCTGGAGGTGGCCAATCCAAGATTGCCTTGATCTTCTCAAGATCAACTCTCACTCCCTCAGCACTGATTATATGACCAAGGTAGAGCAGCTCCGTCATTCCAAATTCACATTTGGACTCTTTGGCAAACAAACATTCTAATTCAAGGATGCTATGCACTTCCTCCAAATGCTTAAGGTGTTCTTCCCAAGACTTGCTGAAAATGAGAATATCATCAAAGAAAATCAACACAAACTTCCTCAACTGCTTTTGAAAATTTCAGTTCATGCAAGATTGGAATGTAGCAGGAGCATCAGTCAACCCAAAAGGCATGACTAAGAATTCAAAGTGTCCATAGTGACACTAAAATGCTGTCTTCTCTATGTTTGATTCTCTCATGCGAATCTGATGGCAGCCCGATCTAAGATCAATCTTCGAAAAGAATTTCACTCCATGTAGCTCATCAATGAGCTCATCTATCCTAGGAATGGGGTACCGGTTTTTGATTGTTTTTTGATTCAATGCACGGTAGTCCACACACATGTGAATGGTGCCATCTTTCTTCTTCATAAGCACAACTACTGAAGCAAAAGGACTCTTACTTGGGCGAATGAAACCCATCTCCAAGAGTTCCTTAATGGCTTTTTCAATCTCATCTTTTTGCTTCTTAGGATATCAGTAAGGGGTTGTGATAACTAGCTTGGCACCTTCTTTAAGTTCTATGACATGCTCAGTTCCTCTTTCAGGGGGTCTCCCAGGAGGTAAGCTGCCAAAGACCTTACTCTTCTTGGTGATCAATGACCGAATATCAGGTTGATAGTGCCTCTTTTCTTCAACTGGAAGAGCTGGTAGGATCATACATTATGCTTCCCACTCAACTTGATCATGATGAATCAACCTCTCCATTCTTTTGAAGGACACAATTCGTGGGCCTCCATTTGACATTCTCCTTAGCACCACCTTCTTTCCATCGGATTGAAACTTTAACTCCATTGTTTGCAGATTTAGAGAGATCTCTCCAAGTGATCGTAGCCATTGAATACCAAGGACGACATCCGTATCTCCAATACTAACCACATAGAAGTCATCTTCAACCTCATAGTTTCCCAATTGCATAGACATGTTAGAAACCTTTCGATTGCAAGAGGTATGAAACCCATCAGCTACCATGACCTTAAAACCTTCAAATCCTTCAGTTTTGATTCCTCTCTTTGCAACCACTCCATCAATGAAATTATGTGTTGCTCCAATATCAATCAAAGCAACAATTTGCTGCCCTCCAAGAACTCCACGAACCTTGAAAGATTCGTCTTTTGGAAACTAGAGAGTTGGGCAATGGGGCCCCCAACTCCTTGCTCTTTATTGGACTCTTCTGGAGATTTTTCTTCTTCGTTGTCCCCAAAATCAGAATGTTGTTATGAGTAATTAGATTCTGATCCAAAATCAGCATAGGCCTCCATGTGGTTAGAATGACCTCTTCCATAACATCTATGCCCTTTAGTCCAAGGTTCTCTACACGTATAACATTTTCCATCCTTTCTGAGCTTCTCATGAAGCTCATCATCCAACTTAGAAGAAAACTTTTTATGCCAACTTGAAAAGTGTTTCTTTTTTTTCTTATGTGCAAAGGGTTTGGACTGAAATTTTGGCCTAGGGGCAGCCAATTCCATGCTTCTAGCTTTCTTGATAGCTTCATCAAGACTTGGCGGATCAAATGCTTTAATCCACCCCTTCAAAGGCTCCATTAAACCTTCTAAGAATAACACAACAAGCCTTCTTTCAGTGATGTTGGGTACCATCATGGAAAGCCTTTGAAAATCTGCAATGTATGCATCCAATGAGCCATGTTGTTTCAGCTATGCAAGCTCACCAAACTTCACTTCAGGATCATTAGAATCAAACCTCTCAATTAGCCTGTTGGTTAACTCTTCATATGTCTGAATGAGGTTATGGCTAAGAGTGACCAAACCATGATACCACCACTCTTGGGCGGCTCCTTCCAAGTGCAAGGTTGCAAACTTGATGGCGTCTTCTTCAAGCATTGGTCTTAGTGAAAGGTAATTGTCAAGTTTTTGAACCCACGACCCTGTCGTACACTTATCATTCCCATCAAAATGGGCCAAGGTCACCTTTCCAAGAGCTTGATGATAATCTATTCTAGGACCCATAGGAGCTTGGTAATCAGCTCTTCTACCACTCCTATTTCTTTGGTTCATGAACTGATCAAAGGTTCATTGGTCCTTGATCTCAGTAGGTAACTAGGCATATTCCATGTAGGCTTGTCTTGCATCATCCACCAAAGGTACTCTGGTCTCAACGGGTGGTTCCTCCCTTTGAATAAAGGTAGGAAAAAGGGGTCTAGAGGTTGATCCTCTAGTATTTACAGCATGTTGCCCAATAGTTCTCCCTCTTGGGTTGGTGTTAGAGTCACTGTTTTCACCATCAAGGTTTTGTTGTGTTGGAGTTACTTGCTAGTCCATTTTAGAAAGCAACTGAATCATCATGTCCAACATCAAGTCGAACTTTCTCTCAGTTCTAGCATCTCTATCTTCATCACGGGCTATTCCCTTATCTATTTGTGCCATTGTCTCAAATGTGGGCTCACGGTTCCTTAGAACCTTTGAAAAAGTGTCCCCTTTAGGAACTGGAGGATATTGATACTATTGTCTCTTCTGCTCTCTGTTGTAGTATTTGATATCTCTGTCACTCATCTAACAAGCTGAATCTCTGAATTTTCACACATTGGCAGGGAAACTAGCTCCGATACCACTAAAATATCCCCTCACAATTTTTTATTCAATTTTTCACAACTACTTCACCCATTAGTGTTAGCAAATCCAAATAACCAGCTGAAAGGAACCCTTTCACTTTCTGATCACCCAGATCCCATTGTGGGCAAGGTGAGAGCATATGGTAGAAAGGGGATCGTTAGCATATAAAACTGAAACTTCTAGAAAGTACAATGAAAGGATGACTCAGCCGATTAGAATATGATACAAATGCAACTCGACCACTTATTCAACGACAGTACATTGATAGTTCAACCAATCAGCATGATGATGAATTACAAACTACTGAAAGTAAAGTATGGGCATCTTGTCGATCCCTATGGGAAACTTGTCGATCCCTTCCGCCTGTTCAACGGGCAGTACAAAAAAGTAGATGTTGAAAGTAAATGGACAGCGAGGCCTGTCCCTTCCACTAAAAGTGGGAATTACAAAGGTAAAGTGCAGAATTAAAAAGTGATTAAATCAATACTACTGATTTCAGTCTTACAATGAGAAGCAATCTGCAAGTTACAAGAGTATAAGTTGTCCAATCCACTGCAAAATGATATTAGATGATCTCCAAAACTTCACAAGCTAATCAACTATGAAAAACAAACCAAAATCAGAACTTAAACCAATCTGATATGAAAAACCAGCATACAGAAAACTCAAACCAGCAAGCCAGAATCACGCCAACATGCTCATATCTCCTTCTAGACACCTCCAAATGATGTGGAATCAACTGCAACAAATGCCTAAGAGAAGGGCGACCATGTTCAAGCCAATAAACCTCACCAAACAGCTCCGAAATCTCCGACATGTTTCCCAAGGCAGCCAAGGAGGAAGTACAACCCTCAAGGAGAAGGGCGACCACCGTTAAAAATCCATTTCTCAACCATATAATCTGAAACTCAACAACATGAGGTGCCCAAGGAAGACAAATGCATAGGGTCAATACCCAGAATGAGCAAAAAATCAACAAGCGAGCAATGAGCAAAAACGTGCTTCTGCAAGCACCAAACCAGCAAACCAAAAACTAAGAAAACACACCACAAACTTCAAAAAACATCAATAGTAAACATCTCGATTATGCTCAATTTGTTCTTTAGTGTAAAGAACAGTACAAGGCTTAGCTAGGTGCTATCTTGCAAGCACAATACTAAGTTTTGCTAGGAGGTATGCATTCCTCGAAGCGAGTGAGTAGCAATTTCGGCAACACTTCATTATAATTTTCAAAGGATCCCAACAATGAAGCCCAACACTCTTATTTATAACTTCTCCACAAATTCAAAAATGCTTTTCCCTCCAATTAGGGCGCTCAAACTGAAATTCACATTCACCACATGAAAATGTATTTGCATTTCATTTGCAACTTCATTAGCCACCTAGACATGGCGTCCAAATAAGAGGAGATGACTTTGTTAAAAATGCAAATAAAGCTTAAGTTTGGTGTCCCACTTTATTAAGTGAAAAATACATTAGAAGTAACTTAAATATCTCCCTTATGAAGTCGTTCATTTTAGCATAGGAAATATTTTTAACTTAAACATTATCTCCTCAAATATTAACTTTCCAAATTAAGTACCTTAAATGTTGGGAGACCAAACTGCTCAACAAACCTGCCTGAAATAGCGTCTGAACTGAACTGTTGAAACCCTGCTAAAATTAGCACTTACTATAAATAGCATATTGCTAAAAATAATGTGTCCAAATGCATTTTAACCACATTCTGAGTAGTCGTCACAACTTACTAAAAATAGTAAGTCCGGAAAAGTTACCTGTTTCAATTGCATGTCACACCACTACAAAGCTCTCTGAAAACCCAGAAGGAATCCAAAATCCAAACTGCAAAACTCCAACATGCAAGCCTCCAAAACTGCCAAAGTATCCTCCTAGAAAATAGGAAACCCTAACTTCTACTTCCGACTAGCCTACGGGCCCCCAGGATAGGCTAATAGCCAACTGCACTAATCACTACTGAGAAGGGGGCAATACAATCTGGAAAACTAAACTCCTATAATTTCTTCTCCATAGGAGAGTCACAAAATTGCCAAAACTCCAACCATGATCAAATGCATTCCCAAATGCCTTTTTGTAGCCTTCATACAAAAATGGGACATTACACCAAATGGACAAAAGATAAAGAATCATATCCATACAAAGCCTTGAATGTAGTCATGCCTATCAACATGTGATACAAAGTACTATAGCAATGCTCTCCAAGATAGAGCTAACTGATTTTTGTCGCCTTGCCACATAATTCCTCAAACATCCCTGAATCTTCTTGATCAAATTTTTTGTCTGCGTATTCTTTTGAGGGTGCTAACTACTACTAGGATTCAATTCTATACATGTCAACCAAAAGATCTTTTTCCAAAATAAACTACTAACAAGTTGTCTCTATCACTCACTATGCTCCTTGGGAATCCATGGAGCCTAAATACCTCACTAAAAAATGAATCAGCCACTTGAGGTGTGTTGAATTGTGATGATAGAGCAAATAAATTAGCATACTAAGTGAGTATGTCAACAACATAGATACAATCATTTCTGTAATGTCCCCATTCTTTCGCAAGCATCAGAGTCTTTGGATTAGCCTATTATGTCGATCCTCGTAGGCTAATGGGTCTGGATAGAGGATCACTTGAACGAGCACTTGGTCAGTTAAAGGCAATATTGGTATCCGGAGTTGGTGACGTGGTGAATTTGCGTGTTTGGCGTGTAATTGGAGCTTAAAATATTGTTCATCACCATTTATTTCACTTACTCAGGTTTGGGGACCATGTGTCTTTTTGTTAAAGGGGGTCACTTTCTATTTTTCAGTTACTATTCATGGCTAAAGTGAAAAAAGAAATAACTTAAGTGAATAGTGCCATTTTAATGAATAGTGTTCTCAATAAGAAATTATAAAAGCAAGAAGGAAAGTTCGACCCATTCATGCTTGAGATTATTTTGTTGAATGAAACTTGAAGTGTGGAGTTTGGGAGAGAAGGAAACTAGGGTTTCCCGATTTCTGCAGTGGGTAATCCTGGATTGGGCTTGTAGTTAGGATTTGGCATCTTGAAGGTGTGAAAGACCACCCTAAAGTGCTGGTTTATTCTTGTTGCTGCATTTTGGAGTTCGAATCTGCTGGTTACAAGCTGTTGGAGGCATCTTTTGAAAGGGTTTTCGCTGCCAGCATCTCCATTCGCCATTTAGAGGTAGTTACTTGCATTTTGGAAGGTTTTGGAGGCTGATTTCTTCATCTACAGCCAACCGCCATCAAGTAAGGGTTTCAACTTCTTCAAGTAAGAAAGACGCCCTCATATTGTTGCTGCTTTCTTTCCTAAAAGGGGCGCCCTCTTATTTAGAAGCTTTTCCATCAAAAATTTGGTAGGAGACATTTGTATTTAATTTTGTATGAGCATTTGCATGGGCGCGGGTACTGTAGCAGTCACTATTCACAGTGAAGTTTGGCTGTATGTAAAATTAAGACATAAGATGTATTGCCTCTCGAATTTGGCTAATTATATATGCCATGTAAGCTGTTATATCATGTAGGATGCATCTTAGAGGTCTTTTTGAATCTTGCTTGAGTATCTCGTTGAATGTATGCAAGCCGTCCCATTATGTACTCTCTCTTGTAATGAAGAAAGTCTATTAATTATGAATTTGGGACTTCTTGTGTTATCAGTAGAAGTTCAGTTCATTTCGGGTTCATATTACATGCAATTGATCGTTAAATTTTATGTATATCATTGGCATTAATTCAAAAACACGAGAGCCACAAAAAGAAGACAAACACTAAACACAAATCAGACCTACAAGCACAGTGAAATCAAATCAGCAGTGAGCACGGTACATCACAATTTCTATGTGTTTGTGGAAGACGTGATGAAATCCATAGAAATACTCTTCCATTTTCTATTCAAAATAGGCACAAAGGGTTTGGGTTGTCCGTGTTGTTAGTCAAATTCATTCATTCTATGAAGATATCTAGGAATAACGTCTTTAGATTGGTAGGGTTTAAAGTACTATAGCAATGCTCTCCAAGATAGAACTAATTAATTTATGCCTATTGTCACCTTGCCACATTATTCCTCAAACATCCTGCAATCTTCTTGATCACAATTATTGTCTGCCTATTCTTTTGAGGGTGCTAACTACTGCTAGGAGTCAATTCGATACATGCCAACCAAAAGAGCTCTTTCCAAAACAAACTAATGAACATGTTGTCTCTATCACTCACTATGCTCCTTGGCAACCCATGGAGCCTAACCTCACTAAAAACTGAATCAGCCATTCGAGGTGTCTTAAACTTTGATGATATAGCAAAGAAATTAGTATACTAAGTGAGTATGTCAACAACATACATACAATCATTTCTATATGTTTGTGGAAGACATGATGAAATCCAAAGAAATACTCTCCCATTTTTTATTCGGAATAGGCAAAGGCTCCAATAATCTTACTAGAAATATATGTTCTATTTTATTTTGTTGGCATGTGATGCACTCACTCATGTGCTTGAGGACATCCTCCTTGAGACCTTTCCAATAAAACCACTCTATCACGCATTTGTAAGTCTTCTAGTATCCTAGACGACCTGCCGAAGATGTGTATAGATTGCTCTCAAAACTTTATCCTTTACTTTTGAATAAGGAGCAAGATACACTCTATCCTTGTAAAGGATGAGCTCATTTTCCACCCTATACTTGTCATCCTAAAATATACCTTCCAAAACATCAAAAGAAAAAGTATTCCTAACATACTTTACTATAATGGTGACTTTCTAATTAGCATATATGTCAAACATAGAGCACAACTATGGTTTTCTAGCTAATGCATCAGGTACAACATTATTCTTACCCTTCACATGCTCACTATCAAAATCATAAGTTTGTCATGTACTCACCCATTTTATTATCAATCATTCAAATCTCTTTGATTAATGAAGAACTTCAAACTATTGTAATCCATCTTCACTACAAATCCCCCACAAATCAAATATTGTGTAAATTTAGCCAAAGCATACATGATAGCTAACATCTCCTTGTCATAGATGGAAAAGCCCTTTTCTTTTTATCTCTTTGAGCTTCTTAGTCTCAAATGTTATCAGATGATATTTACATCAAAATGGCTCAATCCCTTCCACTAAAGCACACTCTAATACAAAGTGAAGCGAAAAATCAAGAATAGCTAGCACAAGGCATGAACTCATTACCTCTTTGAGCTTACAAAAATCTCACTATATTGAATCTATCCAAAAGAAAGCTCTCTTTTTCATTAAATCTATCAAACATAGACCCTATTGTCAAAATCCCTTAACAAACCTCTTGTAATAGTTGCACAAACCAAAGAAGTCTCCCAATTGTGTGAGAGTCTTAAGAGGGGGCCAATCGCGATTTGCTTGTATCTTCATGTCATCTTAGTAACCACTTTGGGCACTAATTCTATACCAAACTCACGCTTAGATGCCTTCAAAAAGAATGACTATTGCTCCAAAATACAAAGCACCTCATTTATGCATCTTAAATGATCCTCTCAAGTCTTGCTATAGATAAGCATATCATCAAAGAAACCAACACAAATTTCCTTCAAAGAAAACCAACAAAAACTTCCTCAATGAATAATGAATAGCTAATTCATACAAGACTAAAAAGTGGCCAATGCATTTGTGAAGCTAAAGGGCATGACAAAAAACTCATAATATTCATAATGATGCTTAAAATTTGACTTGTGCACATCCTCCTCTCTTACCCTTATTTGATGGTACCCCAATCAAAGATCAATCTTGGAGAAATATACTGCCACATGAAGCTCATTTATCAAATCATCAATCTTCGGAATAAGGTAGTGATTCTTGATTGTCATTTTGTTGAGAGCCATGTAATCAATGCACATCCTCACTGTATGAAATAACCACCCTAGATTCATTTTGAAAATTTCAACTATAAATGAGATACAACGCAATTTCATTTTCACTTTCTAATAAGCCACTTCCCATGACAGACAAGGTGAGAGCATACAATGAAAGGATCTACATATCAAATTTAATTGCAGCAGCTGAAAATAAAGAACTAGGTGACAAGCTAGCCAATACCACTTATTTAGTGGAATGCTTATACAATACTGAAAGGTAATACACTTCACGATTATTTAGTGGAGTGTTTAGTACAATAAAAACAACAACACTTCCACTCATTTAGTGGGAAGGAAAACACAATGATACTACTTGTTCAATGCAGTGAGTAATAACAGAAGCATCCACTTATTCAATGGGAACCCATACAATTACCACTTATTTAATGGGTTGAGTACAATAATCAAAGAGCTTAAGCCAAATACACTAGCGGTACTACCATCCAATGTTTACAATGTTAGCACACAAACAACAATGTCAAAGGAGATGTATTTGCTATTATAAAAATGATGATAAAGGAAAGTATTGTTGATATAAAGTGTTGATGAAGAAACCAAACTACTCTAACACACCAGATAGAGCCAAATATCATGAATATACCCACCCAACTTGAAATAACAGTGGTATACCTTGATGAAGGATGAATATTGTGCTGACACAGGTCTGATAATGCATTGGAGGCACGCTGCAACAGGCTTGAACTGAGGGTTGACACTCAAGAAACTAAACCATCTCACACCCAACATGTAGTATCCCAGGCCAAAATACCATACATTTTTTTTTCCATTTTTATCATTCCAAGAGCAGAAACATTTTGTCAAACACTTACCCTGCTACAGTTCTGAGTTTGAATTCAATGTGTTTTCAATATATTGATGATCGTCTTTGACTAGAACACTCATGATATGGATTTTCCCACAATTATCAGATATATAGTATAAACCATGAACAGAACAATAGGTGAAGTTGTTTCATACACTTTTGAACAATAGCCAGCAATACACTCTGCCATATTCTACTTGGTTTCCAATAAGTTTGCACAGAAATTACAGTCATAGAATACTTATCAGAAGAACTTCAGCTATTAACTTATGTACAGAACATCAACTCACAATTATTCAGATTTTGGATAACAACAATCAGCTAACCTGAAATGCTGATAGTTCATATATGCGATTAGGAACACAAACTTCTTTAACCACAGTTGTCTTTATGAAGCATCACTAGTTAGCTATTAATACCATGAACTATCACACCCAAGTTTAAGGTTCAGGTCTGGGATAAATAAATAATATCTGTTCTTTATTCCATTGCAGCTCTAATTGCAAACCCTTGTGATGAGCGCATGGTTATACTGAGAACGGAGGTGGGGGGGACCTTTAGCACATATGTGAAATCAACACAATAACAACACAATTTATGTGGAAACCCTTGCAGGAGAAAACAACGGCAAAAATATTGCTTTTATTAATCTTCTTTTCACAAATTTTGTAGGCACCAATCTACTAGAGGCACCAACCCCTAAGAAACTCCAATTTCACCAATTTGTAGGCACCAACCTCACCAATGTAGATAATCTTCTTCTCTAATCTTCTATAATGATGATCATAAATCTGCCGTAAACTTCCTCTTCTATATCTGCATGAACTTGTCTTTTATATCTGCATGAACTTCTCTTCTATATCTGCATTAATCTCTCTTCTATATCTTCATATGTATGTGTCTAATTCATATAACTTTTTATTTGCACATACACTACAACCTTTAACTCTCCACACAATTCTTTCTCCTTTTATATCTTCATATTCAAATAAAAAGATGTATCTCTTTGAAAAGAGATAACCCTCTAAAGAGTCATCACCTTTTATAACAAATCTTTTATACTTTTATTTATTTTCAAAGATAATTCTTTCCTTTACACCCTTTCAACTAACCTTAATCATTGCCTTCACCTTTTATTATCCTTAGCATTTAAACTTGGGTGATCTTTCCTTTTATTTACCAAACTAATCGCTGCCTTATGGAAGATGATCGCTGTACCTTTTAATAGAATTATTGCCTTATATTAATCACTGCTTTATTATTGTAAGTTTGATGCTTTATAAGACTGTCTTTTCTTTAGTTTTGTCTTTTTCTTAGTCTTGTCTTATGTGACTTTATAAGCTAATCACTTTTCTTTAAAAGTAATTGCTCCACCAATCTAATCGCTGCTACTTAGAAATTATGAATCGCTGCCTCTTTCCATCTTATATTTTCTTTCTAACTTAGGCAATTAAATATAAGTTTCATTTTCATATCCCAAAGGCGATCAGACCATAAATAATGACTATCAATTTACCAATGGGAAAATATAAATGTAATTATAAATTAATGGCCAATATATTTTCTTCATAAAATCATCATCTAAAAGAAAATCTTCTCTGTTGCTTACTCTGGCATGTGTAACGCCCCTTTTCATATTGAGATATTCTGCAATGTCCCTTTCCCAATGATTGCTTCAGGAGGACTTAATAGCCTATTTAATTCCCATAGGCTATAGTCAAGTAAGGGGAATTGATTAATTTAATTATTTAATGTTGCCTGGCGAAAAAAGTACATTTGTAAGGTAATCTTAAATAATTTGTAAGGTAATTTTAAGTCACTTTAAAATAAAAGATATTTTATTATTTGAGCGGGAAAAGTTCAATGAGTATATAAAGTGGAATTGAGCACTCATTTGCATTATTCTTGATTATTTTATCTCTATTTGGTGAATTGAGGAGCTTTCGAAGTTCTTGGCTCTGGGACAGAATCCCTAGGGCAACTGGGTC
The DNA here is from genome assembly GCA_007258455.2 of Sequoia sempervirens. Taxonomy (NCBI): domain Eukaryota; kingdom Viridiplantae; phylum Streptophyta; class Pinopsida; order Cupressales; family Cupressaceae; genus Sequoia; species Sequoia sempervirens. The sequence continues at coordinate 17,769 of VDFB02263891.1, forward strand.
CGGTGGTGAGACTAATCCACCCTATCTGGTAAGTTGGAGAGATCGCCCAGGTCTTTCATAGTGTTCGTCATTGTCAGATTTGTGGGTCTTCTTCGGAGACAAATTTCAGGAATAACGAAAGATATTTCTTGCACCCCTTGGAAATTGAAGATTTCATTTAGGCTAGACAATTTGTGTGGGACGGTCACATTGCTGATTAAATACCTTGGTTATCCATTCTTGATCGATTCATATTCTCAGCTATATCATTGTAGGGGGAGTCGTGAGTAATTTCCAGCTCAAATCTGCCATCGCACAGTTTGAAGAAAGGCAGCAAAAAGGAAATCGTGAGACTCAAGGAACTCATGCAGATTGGGTATAGGCATGTAGCATTTGAGGAGGTCATGTTGCTGCCTTAGCCACGACCCAGGGATAGTAGTCGCCATTCTAAGGATATGTGCTCAATCTGAAAGGTAATGCCACCATTGGAAAGCAAGCATATCATTCTTCCTGCAATGCATGGATCTTTAAGGAGTTCAGCATGTGTATGGTCCTGTTCCAGGTCAGAAAATATATTAAAAATTGAATGTATTACATGCTGCAGCATTTGTAATTTTCTGCTATGAATAATTTATATGGTGTCAACGGATTTCGAATATCAGTTTTAACTCAGAATTATACATTTAAGTTCCAATATCCTTGAATTAAACTCCTATCAATTTATGGCATAAGTTTGACAAAATGTTTACATTGTCAAACTGATTAAATCACAAAAAAATTGATAAAACTCAAGAGGGGGATTTTACATATTCTCTCCTTCCCAAGCACACCATGAATAGTAAAGTCGTGATTACCATTCCCAAGACAAATAGGTTAATATAAATAAATTAATATTTAAATTATAATATATTCATTATTTAATATATAAAATTTAGCATATTTAATATTTATATATTAATAAATCAAAATTAAAAATTTTGAACATATTTATATTATAATCTTTTTTAAATTTATTATAATGTATTCAAAATTTAACATAATATTATTTTATTTTTTATTTTTAATTTAATAAATCTGAAATATTTATATTAATTTTTAAATTTAGTATAATATTATTTTATTTTACTAAATAATAAATTTGACCATTCTATTTCAAATCTATTTAGCAATATAAGCTATTTCGACAATTTAATGAATTTATTATTTATATATTTTTAAAAATTCAAATTTATGAGGTGAATTTAATCACTATTCAAATTTTTCTCCTTGCCAAACTTCATCCAAATTTTATTGTCACTAAACATGAACACGAACACGAACCTTGTGACAACCTACAAGGATATAGCTCTTCCTTCAACTTATCCCCCACTTATCCTTACAGTCCTTTTGTGTTTTATATCCTTGCACTCGTCTAGCTCCTTTTCGAACTAAAGTGCAAGGACAGATTGACCTTGATTTTGTTCTTGATGACTGGATGAATCATGAGAGTCGCTGCCAAATTTGAACAGTTTTTGTTGAACCACTTCATTAATCTAAATGTCGTTTTCTTCTTGGTTGAGCATCTTCCTATGGATCAAGATAATATTGGAACAGTTTGCACAAAGAACCTAATAAAAAAACTAGAACAAAAATTCCATCAACATTGTTCTTTTCATATAATATCTAATATAATAGTCTGCTTTATGTTTTTTAATAAGGTAAACTCTTTTGACCGGAGCTATGAACCGGAAATGGGATTTTAAAGGACCCCAAAACCTTCTACAACAAGAACAGCAACAAGAAACAAAGAACAACATGCTTTATGTCGTTCTCTTGATATAATATCTCATATAATCCAAGGTGTTGTTATCAGTTCATAGTCTCTAATAATAGTTTTTTATTTATTCTTTGGGCTCCTATATTGTAACCTTATGCAAAAGCATTTGAGCTACAGGCGATCTCGCATCAACCAAAATAATTTCCTCTCTATTCTGTTGTTTTGATTTTGGTAGCGTTAGTTTTGGTTTGCTTCAAGAGAATTTTTAGAGGCAATTTATATCAAATTAAGGACATCAGCTTGTAGAAGGGCTTAATGCGTATCTACTGATCCAATTTGGTGAGAATTGGATAAAAATTTGCTAAGTTATGGTGTTGCGGACTTTCTGTCTATTACTTGTTTGTGGACTTAGGTTGTTACTAAACATGCCCTATGCAGATGGTTAGACTGCTAACCTTTGCAGAGTTTTGGTGTTGAACCGATCGTTTTCAAAAGGTTCCAATGTATTTGACCAGCTCTGATATGTTTACTCGCACAACTAGTACGGTTGGGTTTGTCCACATTTGCAGAAACATCTTCGTCAAGTGAATCGGATTATATTGTTCTAACCCAACACTCTTAGCAAGTTTCAATGCTTTTCCTTGCACATTTGGCACCAAATCAGTTTTTCCTCTTTGCGGGAACTTCAAGGTCATTTAACCTTGTGGGAATTTCTTTCACATCTGCCCTTGAAGGAACTTCCTTCCCATTTGCTTTGCGGACATTTCACTTCCAATTAAAATATCTGGGTTTCCCATGGCCATCAAGATTTGTGGAAGAACTCGTGATCTGAACATTTAAAGGTTTAAACGATTGATTCAGATGAATAGTCTCGATAATGATGTCACTTGGCACACTTGAAGAGTTTTATCGGCCTTCTGAACCTAAAGTGGAATCTTCCATTAGATCTAGCCATTTGCAGATTGCTTGCTATGCATCTGCTGGGTTTCTACTCACTATTGCTCTTGCAGAACTTTCACCTGCTACTACATTTTCGTCCCTATAACGATTTCAATTGCAAAAACGACTAGGATCAGATCCAATTCAACTTCCTAATAGCCTGAGGATAAAATGGAGATCGATCTTTGGTGAGGAAAATATTTTAGGGGAAGTTTGAGAGAGGTGATTGAGGGGTGAGTGATCCAATTTTGTAATCCTGTATTGCAATTCTTCTGTCTAAAGATAATATAAATTAAATTTGTTAGTTCTTGAGCAATTTTTGGTGTTGATTGAGGTATTGGCTGCAAGGTTGGGTAGTTTCATAGGAACGCCTAACCTTGAATGCATCATAACCTCTTCATTTATTATTAGAATTTTATTTTTTTGAAAAATATAGAATACGAAAGGCTATAAGCTTCTTTGAGTCACCTACAAATGCAACAAAGAGAGACCAAACATTATGTTTTGTAGATAACCAAGCTAATAAGGAAATGTTTGCCAACATTAATTAGTTAGTGTGGAGGGAATGCGAATTAAAGGCATTTTAGCAAAAGGAAGAACAGGAGCTAACAACATTAAAGGTGCAGAGATGAATTGACATAAGACTTCTAGAATATAATATTTATGGAGTTGCTTTAAAAGTTGTGATTTTTATTATTAGCTATATATCAACCATAGTTGAAAAACTCGGACTCGGCAAAAACTCGACAGGCCCAAAATTTTTGAAAACTCGGGACTCAGCAAAAACTCAGAGAAAAACTCGTCAATAACTCGGCAAATTTATCGAACATTTGAAAATACACAATTTTTTAAAATATTCTTCAAAAACTGTAATGTGCCACACTCTGGTGATCCACTCTGCTACCACTGTGCTAATACTCTAACACCACTTGTGATGAACCAAACTCACTGCTGATTTGATTTTTGCTCGTGAAATGTCTGATTTTTGGTTTGTAATCTGCTTTTCTTATTTTTGGTGTTTTTGCGGTTTGATGCCAAATGATTTTAATAATTTTCTTACAACCATATGCATAATAAGAACTCAAATTAAACTAACTTATAAAGGATAACTTCCACGTAACTCCAAACACTAGTTAAGAGACTTCTTGCATTACAAAGAGTGCTAAAAATCATATATATCTTCATACATTTCGAAAGAAACATCATTTACAACTAAAAACAAACTTGCAGCCAAAATGCACTGTGAACAGTGCTTGCTACAGTACCCGCGGACACCATAATACACATAAAAATTAACTTACAACTTTCTCCCGCCAAATGATTGAAGAAAATGTTTCTAATACCAAGGGCGCCCCCTTTAGACAAGATTGCAGCAACTAAGAGAAGGCATTTTTCTTAGTAGAAGATGTAGAAACCCTCACTTGAAGGCGGCTGGCTGTAGGTAATCAAAATCAGCTCCAACAATCTTCAAAAAGCAAGCCACGACCTCAAAACCGTGAATGGAACCTCCAACAGCGATTTCACTTGCAATGGACGACTTCTAACACTTGAAAACAGCAAGATATGGCTCCCACAAATCAAGCAAAACTCAGACCTGCACTTTAGGGTGGTCTTTCACACCTTCAAGATGCATAAAAACCTAACTACAAGCCCAAACCAGGCTTACCCACTGCTGAAATTGAGAAACCCTAGTTTCTCTCTTCCACAATCTCCAACTCCCAAGTTTCATTCAACAAATATCATCAAGCATGAAGAGGTCGAACTTTCTCTTGCTCTTTTATAATTTGACATTGAAACACTATTCATTAAAAAAACACTATTCACTTAAGTTGTTTCTTTTTTCACTTTAGCCATGAATAGTAACTGAAAAATAGAAAGTGACCCCATTAAAATATAGACACATGGTCCCTAAGCCTGAGAAAGTGACATAAGTGGTGATGATCAATAATTTAAGCTCCCATTACACGCCAAACGCGCAAAGTCACCATGTCACCAAGCTCCGGATACTATTACTGCATTTTACCGACCAAGTGCCCGCTCAAGTGACCCTCTATCCAGAACCACTAGCCTACGAGGATCGACATAATAGGCTAATCCAATGACTCTGATGCTCGCGAAATAATGGGGACATTACAAAAACACATATATAAACTGAATTTGTAGAACATATTACTATGGCAGTATACTGATTAAGCCTTTTAAATTTGATAATTTTTTGTCAAATTTAAAAGACTTAAGCCTTTTAAATTCAATAAAGCTTTATCAAATTTAAAAGGCTTAAGTATAATATTATAAATTTAAAGGCTAAAGGCATTTTAGCATAAGGAAGAACAGGAGCTAACAACATTAAAGGTGCAGAGATGAATTGACATAAGATTTCTAGAATATAATATTTATAGAGTTGCTTTAAAAGTTGTGATTTTTATTATTAGCTATATATCAACCATAGTTGAAAAACTCGGACTCGGCAAAAAATCGGCAGGCCCAAAATTTTTGAAAACTCGGGACTCGGCAAAAACTCAGAGAAAAACTCGTCAATAACTTGGCAAATTTATCGAACATTTGAAAATACACAATTTTTTAAAATATTCTTCAAAAACACATATATAAACTGAATTTGTAGAACATATTACTATGGCAGTATACTGATTAAGCCTTTTAAATTTGATAATTTTTTGTCAAATTTAAAAGACTTAAGCCTTTTAAATTCAATAAAGCTTTATCAAATTTAAAAGGCTTAAGTATAATTATATTGAGATGAATTGACATAAGACATAAGTTGTGATTTTTATTATTAGCTATATAATACTGCCATAGTAATATGTTCTACAAATTCAGTTTATATATGTGTTTTTGAAGAATATTTGGCACCAAACTCAGTTAGACTAATGTGGACAAACCCAACTGTACTACAAATTTAAACTCGCACAACTAGTACGGTTGGGTTTGTCCACATTTGCAGAAACATCTTCGTCAAGTGAATTAAAGGCAGAAAATTCCAAGGATATGTGCTCAATCTGATACGCATTAAGCCCTTCTACAAGCTAATTGGAAGTGAAATGTCCGCAAAGCAGATGGGAAGGAAGTTCCTTCAAGGGAAGATGTGAAAGAAATTCCCACAAGGTTAAATGACCTTGAAGTTCCCGCAAAGAGGAAAAACTGATTTGGTGCCAAATGTGCAAGGAAAAGCATTGAAACTTGCTAAGAGTGTTGGGTTAGAACAATATAATCCGATTCACTTGACGAAGATGTTTCTGCGAATGTGGACAAACCCAACCGTACTACAAGCTTCTTTGAGTCACCTACAAATGCAACAAAGAGAGACCAAACATTATGTTTTGTAGATAACCAAGCTAATAAGGAAAAGTTTGCCAACATTAATTAGTTAGTGTGGAGGGAATGCGAATTAAAGGCAAAAACTCCGAGTTTTTCAACTGAGTTTTTGCCGAGTCCCGAGTTTATATATGTGTTTTTGAAGAATATTTGGCAAACTACAACAGGACTCGGCAAAAACTCAGAGAAAAACTCGTCAATAACTCGGCAAATTTATCGAACATTTGAAAATACACAAGTTTTTAAAATATTCTTCAAAAACACATATATAAACTGAATTTGTAGAACATATTACTATGGCAGTATTAGATAGCTAATAATAAAAATCACAACTTATGTCTTATGTCAATTCATCTCAATATCATATTTAAACTCGTCAATAACTCGGCAAATTTATCGAACATTTGAAAATACACAATTTTATTTATTACTTAATATTATATTTATAAGAATAATATTATAAATTTAATAATATTATATTATAGTCTTTAAATTAATAAATAAATTTAAAAGATTTTTATCTATAACATAAGTAATAAATATTAAATATAATATATTTAATTTATATAATATTATAAAATTTAATACTAAATAAATAATAAAAATACTTGAGATTTGCATTTAATTAATTATAAAATAAATTAAATATTAAAAGACTTAAGATTTAAAAGCAGAAAACATAATTATCAAATTTAAATACATATTTCAATATCATTTACAAAGTCGGAAACATATTAAAATTTAATATGAAAATCAAAACCCACCCGTGAAGAGTTGCAGCGAGTAAAAAAAAACTTGGAAATTCTGTGCAAATCCCGTGAAGAGTTGCGGTGATTTAAAAAAAGCCTGCAAATCCCGTGCATGAGATGAGAAGAAAATAAGAATTTTTTTTATAAAACCTCTGGAAATCGCGCGCCGTTTTGCCCTGCTCGCGTTTTACCCTAGTCGCGTCGTGTGAGGGTAAAAATACAGAAAAAAATGCAATGCAAAAAATTTTAGTTGCTTGTTTGATAAATTTTTATCTGCCCCAGCAATTTTTCATTCTAAAACGCGCGATTTATTGCGAGTAAAAGATTTAAACTGCTGCGATTTTTATAAAAAAAATCGGCTGCAAGTTTTACTGCGATTAACTCGCAGCCTGTTTAGCCGTGCGGGTACTCGCGATTTGTGCGAGTTATTTGCGCGTTTTTCAACTATGCTGTAATGAACCGGACCAATTTTTTTTTTGATTTTTCTAAATGATTACAATGCAACCACGCGCAGGTTAAGGTTAGCACAAGCCAAAGCGATCGCGATAACTCGCGGGAATGTACACGGGATCCAGATGTGGGCAAGGTGTGAGCATTGGTCGAGGATCTCAAAGGAAAATCTTGAATAAGAACTCTAACCACCGGAATCTGTAGGTGAGCAGCGAGCATTAGGTCGGAAGGATCCTATCTATTCTATCACGAAGAAATTAGCTCAACACCAAGTATGTGCTGCTCAATCCATGATGGATAAGAGGCGACCATATGGCAGAGACTTTAGGAAATTACAATGCAAACAGTAATAGGCGGCAAGCCAGCCTCTTCCACTTATTCAGTGGGCAGTACAAACATGAGGAAATTGCGGAAATGTTAAAAGATGCTGACAGTACTATTGTACAGCTTACAATATCAAAAAATTCATCGGTTAAGCACAATATAAGAGAGTCTTCAACATTACAACAATATAGAATGATAACTTCAAGTCTTCTCAATAACTTTCCTTCCAAACAACTCAAATGATTATTTTTAAGCTCGCTGTTATGACTGAGTAAGGACTGTTTTTCTGTTATCAGCAACACTGTAACACCAAAATATGCTCACAAACCTCACACCACTCATTCAAAATGCAAGTAAATGGATGCAAATGACACCTAAGATGAAGGCGCCCAAGTTCAAGACACAAAACAACCCCAAAACATTG